>VYZV01002893.1:208638-225841 GCA_013401275.1 Pandion haliaetus | reverse complement strand
GGGAGATGTGCGTATGTTATTATTACCGTTGTTTATTTCTGCTCCTTTCTCTTTTTTGTCCTCTAGCTCATTCAAAATGCAGACCATTTTTATGCCTTAGAACAAAGCAAAGAAAATCTCAAGCCCTTCATAAAGACTAATGTGATTACCTAAAACAAGGGAAAACCAATAACCAGTTGTGTTAATTATTGCTCCTACTTCTTTATATTCATATATGTATATATGCACATATACAACTGTGTACATATATAAATTAATATCTATTTATATATATGTACTGCTCACTACACTCATGAGACAGGGAAACTGCATTCTAAGATCTTCTGAGCTCCCTATAGGAAGAACTGTCATTGTAATATCTACTAAGAGGACAGCAGTGAGTTCCCGGGAAGGCCAAGGGTTAAAGACTATTGTCAGTATTGTCTGATGCAGGTGAAGTCTTCAATTCCCAACCTGGTTCTGCAGAATGGGAGGGAGGGTGTAATGAGGGACAGCATTACTGTCCTGTAGTTTTCCAGCATCATCCGAGGGCAAACATTTTGTGCCAGTTGTATCCAGACCTAGGGTGAATGAGGTCCTGTGAAATTTAATCTTACTAGCATTGAAGTAATAGGCTCGCTCTCCCTGTATGAATTATGTATATTATACAAAAATTGAGAAGTGTGTGACTATCACTACATCGTAGCCATCATTATATCTTACTTAATTTGGATGACATTTAAATAGTATTTTTTACCTTCTAAGTCTGACTTGTTATGCAATTGCCCATCTTTATCTGCTAATCTTTATGTCATGACTTGGTGTTTTCTGTGTAGTATTTGAGGATATCTGATTAGGCACATACAGACATAGAGACCATAATTAAAAATTAATCTAGAAAACAGACACTAAACATTCCTCTTATTCCCATGCTGTAGGAAAAAAAGGTCAACAGTGGGGGGGTTAATGACTGTAAGCACCTTGCAGAGAAAACTGAACCTCTTGAAGGACTGAGATCTTGTTCATTCCTCAGTATGAACTCAGGTTGTCCAAGTCAGTGAGTGCCATGGGATGATGAGCCACAGGTCCTGCAGCAACTACAACTTTATGAGACCATGGAGGCATAAGGAGCTCTGATTCCTGGTGCACTGAGCTAAAGGCCAGGAGGATCTCGATTTTACTCCTTGGTCAGCCAAAGTCTGGTGCTGGTTTTGCATGCAACCCTTTTTACTACCTATTTTGTTTGTAAGCCACAACGGGGCAAACACAATCGAGCAGCCTGGGCTTGCACTGAGCTTAGTAAACCAAGTCAGGCTCAGTGCCATGCCTCAATATGCTGATGCAAAGCACTCAGAAGTGAGTTGCGTATCTCGAAACAGCCATCTATCACCTCTTTTATACTCGCTGTCTACAGCAGATGCTAAAAGGGTCCTTAAGCCCTCTCCATACAAATGTTTGCTGCTGTGGCCCAAGTTCCAACTCCATGCAAAATGTCACTGGTACTTTTTCCCTGTTGAGATTGGTGCTGGATCTGCCCACGCTATTCAGCACAGAAGACCCTGCCTCTTGGCGGCACATCTTCCAGCCCCTGCTTTGTCATGCTGGCATTGATGGGAGCTGAGAGTGCTCAGTCTCAGCTTACATTACTAACATTGCACATACATCAGCGAGAGCCTGGCTCAGTGTCCTGGTTTCAGCTGGGACAAGAGTTAATTTTCTTCTAGTAGCTGGTATAGTGCTGTGTTTTTGAGCTAGGTATGAGAAGAATGTTGATAACACACTGATGTTTTCAGTTGTTGCTAAGTAATGTTTAGTCTAAAGTCAAGGCTTTTTGGCTTCTGATGCCCAGCCAGCAAGAAGGCTGGAGGGGCACAAGGAGTTGGGAGAGAACACAGCCAGGGCAGCTGACCCAAAGTGGCCAATGGAGTTTTCCATACCATGTGACATTTAAGAACTGGGGGGGGGGATCGCCGCTCAGGGACTAACAGGGAGTTGGCCAGTGGGTGGTGAGCAATTGCATTGTGCCTCATTTATATATTCCAACCCTTTTATTATTACTGTTGTCATTTCATTAGTGTTATCATTATCTTTATTAGTTTCTTCTTTTCTGTTCTATTAAACTGTTCTTATCTCAACCCACGAGTTTTACTTCTTTTCCTGATTTTCTCCCCCATCCCACTGGGTGTGTGGGAGGAAGTGAGTGAGCGGCTGCGTGGTGCTTAGTTGCTGACTGGGGTTAAACCACGACACTCAGGGTGAGGCAAAGAGACTGAAGACCTCCCCCTTGTCCCCCTTTTCTGGCAAAATGCCAGAGATCATCTCTGCTTTAGGCACACTGTTCCCCACATCCCAAGGCAGAACATGAGCATCACGTTGGGAACAGCCCCAATCCCTTGCTCACCCCAAAGTTACCCTGCGCCCTTCCCGCCAGCTTCTGCAGGAGCATTGTGAGGAGATGGAGGAGTGTACAACTTCATGGCAAACTCACGAGCATACAGCATAGCCTTGCTTTTATCCCACCATTGCACTGCATTTTTCTAGGCAGGGACACTGATCTTTCTCTGATTCCCTTGTGCACCAAGGGGACTGCAGGCACAGAACAGGGAATGATTCTTTGTCTCTTCTGCATTGTCCTGCAAAGTAGGTGGAGACATGATGCAAGGTTATCACATGAGATCTCTCAAATATGAGTTTTCTGGAAGAAACAAGGGCTGTCACAAACACTGCTTTGACGGCTCAGTCATGCCCTGAATAAGGTAGGACTCTGGCAGAAGTAGCAGTTGCTAAATAAGGGCAGTAAAATGACATCAGCACATACAGAAATAGACTTGGGAGTTCAGAGTGCTACATATTTTCTTTTCAAGATAATTCTAGTAAGAATGAAATAAAGAAGAGGTTTAATGCTAGGGAATCTAATCACAGTGCTTTTTTATTATTATTTAAACAACACATCGACTAAAATAGACTCAGTGAAAGTTAAACAAGCTCACTAACAACTTAATTTTCATTTGGTAATACAAGGTCTTTCTGGAGAAACACAACAGAAATCTCTCTGCCTCCATTAATGTTTTATGTCACGGTTATAATTTTATTCCAGAACTGCCTTGTTTCAGCCTCTGAGAGTAGTATTCTAACATCTTAGAGACTGCTATGTAGAGCAGTTTAATTACTATCAGTTAGTTAGATCAACAGTGTGAAAGCACTGGACTCTGTTACTGATGAACAAGCCAGCAAAATAAAACCACTCACTAGAAATTGTTCCTTAAATACTTCTGCAATGCCAGTAAGAATTGTATTCTTAGATTAAAATTCCAAGTAATTATCACTATCTATTTCTTTAAGGTGTTTTTTTGGTTGGTTGGTTGGTTGATTGGTTGTTTTTTTGACTGTGACAATAGGTGAGATTTTCAGAATTACTTCAGCAACTAGGATTCCTATACCCTGTTGCCAGAAAGGCTCCCAAGCTTCCAACACCTCCAAAAGTTAAAGTAACCAAAGCTATCGCTTAGTTATGAAATCTGAGTTGAAATCTAGTTTTATGACTACTTTTGCTGTTTGAGCACAAAAGTGCCTCTATTCATCTCAGTCATAGCATGTAGTCTGCAAATAATTTAATTCCAATTTTGTTTAAGTTGAAATGTGCATTTTAAGTCATATGTTCAGAATTTTATTGTTGGAATAATTTAACTGAGGAGAAAAATCACACTGTAAATTTATGATATTACTGAAAGTGCAGGCTTTTGGGAAAAAAAAAAACGTTTTGGATTTGATTCACTGAGTTACAGAAGAGCTGAATTAGTTCTCTCTAAAGTAGCATTGTAACATTTCACATAAATGGCCACAAAGAAGAATTACGTTAAGACTCCCAGTGGGTAGACAAAAACCTTTCACATGTTTTTAACAGCATGTATGATTCCTTTGAACAGGCCCTTCCTTAGTCCTACCCTGCTGAGATTAATGAGCCTAGTTACAGGCAGACAGAAAAAGGAATCCACTTTTTGTTTTACAATTGGCATTTAGGAGCAAATGAAATCTACGTGGATGCTAATTCAAGTAATAATGTAATGGTTTGCCAGCTTTTTCTCACATCTTAATGATGTACAGTAATAAAATCCACTATGATGATGATGGGGTTCATTGGGTAGTTTTCTGAATGGCTAATTTTGTCTTGTTTATTCCAGGGTACCAAACACTGGTGACTAAAATTGTTTAGAATAGTCTCAGACAGAGTATGGGGAGGGCTTAACAGACTAAAAAACTTTCCAAGGACAGAATACAAATGAGCACTGAACTCAGAAAGAAAAAAAATATCAGTTAAAAAACCAAACCAAAACCAAAAGAAAGGTGTCTAGAAGCAGAAAAAAGCCTCTGATTATTTCAATCCATTGCAAATCAGGAAAGACTGAAAGCTAGCAGTCAGCATGATGTGCAGTGACTAACCAAAGGGCAAAAACATTGACTAATAAAACAGGTTTTAAATAAGAAATGTTTTTTTTTTAAACCAGAAATCAAGCATCTAGAAGAAATTTCCAGGACTTACAGACATTCTTAGCACATTTTATCTCCATGCACTCTTTTATTTTTTTTTTTTTTAAATAAAAAAACTCATATACACTTCATACCAGCATTCCCAGGCAAAACTTTACTGTTTGCCAGCAGTTCCAGTGATCTTTACAAATTGCATGGAAGCAAATGCTGAGCATACACATGTAAGGCACATGGTCCCACTTCTCATGTCTTTTGGAGGAATCATGAATGGGTGTAGTGGAATATGACTGTACTGAAGCCTGACACCAGTCTTCAGTGGTACCTCTCTTTGTCTGTCTAGATTAGCAGTCTGCACACAGCGTAACATACTCATGTGCACTGCAGCCTTCTGCTGACAACCATAATCAGATGGTTATCAATCAGATTATTAAAGACCCAAAGTAACAGGGTCACACTGACAGGATTTTAAAGAATGTGGCTGTGGTCAGAAGAGGGTTATTCTTCTGCCTGGCCTCTGGACTAGTCAGTTGTGTAACTACCCAAATAATTTCTCTGCTTAGAGCCTGTTTTCTTCTGACCAACAGCCTGACTTACCTCTGTTACTTTGCCTTTTGCATTCCCATTTCTCCTGTCACTTTTTACCGCTTAGTTGTTTCAACTGCTAGCTGCTCTGGCCAACATAACCTCAATTCCTGTTTGATTTATTGGATGCTGTCATATGCAAGAGAATAAATAGTAGCAACACCTCCCTGACCAGATTGACTTTTGCAGGAAACTTCCCTCCAAGGAAGTCCAGTTGCTTTCTGTCTTGGTGCTAGCTGTTTAAGTGTTTTGCAGACCTGACCTGAGTTGGTTAGCAGTTATTCTAATGAGCTAGATTTCCTCTCAGAAATTTTAACAACTAGAAAGATTTCTTGGGTCTGCAGAAAGACCTGTGCTATGCAGAGCTACCCCAGGAGTGGTAGTGGCCCAACACCTATGGTACATGAGCAAGAGTGAGGATACATTGGAGAAGATGAGGTTCAAGCCCCTAAAGCTACAGCTCCAAGAGTGGTCTCCCCTGTCCTGTTCATGTAGGTTTGACATTGGCTACTGGGTTTTGGGGTGGCTCCCACTACGTCTTTCATGTTGCTGCACTTTGCACAGTAAACCAAACACCCTTCAATATGGCAACCTCCTCCCAGACCATGAAGGTGCCTGACAGGAGATCACCTTGTCAAAGCCGTAAGTGAAATGAGAAGATCCTTCTCCACTCAGGCATGTTACAAGGCAGCCTGGTTTGCCTTCCCCGAAGGTAAAGAGAGCAGCACTGGGGTTTAACTGAAGCACGGACACATGCGTTAGATGGAAAAGGTGGGAGAGAAAGGACAGAAACTGGAGACAGAGAGGGATGGAAACAGTGGTGTTGAGGGGCAAATGCAAACTGCTGAAAGAGAAGGGAAGCTGATAGTATCCTGACAGAGACGAAGCTGGGTTAAGACACAAATGACATTTAAAGCCCACACAATTCTCTATGCAAATGGTATTTAAAACTGCTGTAGGGCTGTAAAGCCTCTCTTCTTTCCCTTTTACTATTCACTACTGCAGCTTGAACAGCTTCAGCATGACAGAGAGGCATAGCCTGGCAGGCTTCAGAGCAGGACCAGAAACATCTACATCAACATCCTTGAAAAGGCACGTGAACAGCTAGATTGAAAGCAAGATACTAAACAAGGTTTTCACTGGTGCCTAAGAATGACAGATGAGAGTCTGCTAGAAAGACTTTGCTTAATATTATCCCTTAATACAATTTTCACAAATTGTTACACTTTTTTACAAAAGAGTCAGCAGTTTTAAAAGAACCCCACTGGTCTTTCATCACTGTCGCTAACCCACATCATACAAACAGTATTTTCTTTTGTATTCTAAATGCATATTAACCAGCAAGTGGTCCTGCAGAAATTGAAATGACCCCTTAAAGACTCTTTGCCTCTTTAACAAGAAAGAACATTTTGCTGGGAAATCTATCCAAGTTAAGAGAATTATGGACTTAACAGTGCAGAAAAAAGCCAAACCTTTACTTGGAAACCAGTTTAAAAAATTATTTACTGCTTGTAGGCCTGTAAGAGATGTGGTAAGTTTTTTTTCCAGGTCCTGGGTGATCTGTCCCCTTGAGCTTTCAGGTGTCTCCTACTAAGAATCTAAATCAAATTAGCTGTTAAAACACAAGGTTTGTTTTCTATGCCTATTTCAGTAAATTGAATTTTCTTTCTTGCTGTTAAAGCTCAACTAGGTTAGTGAAAAGAAGGTAGGTGTAGTACTAGGAGTTGTACCAATCACAGGAAGAAGACCAGGAAAAAAAGGACCTAGGGGGTGATAACATACCATGCTGTTATCATGTCCCAAAGGATGTAGTTGAAACTGTATTGATGGAATAAATTAAAACGAGCCTGGAAAGCTTATTTCAAGAGTATAGTTACAACAGTGTTCAGTAGATGAAGTAGGTCATTCCAGGTCACAATTCTGTTAGTGTTAAGTTCTATAATTCAGTTCTACTGTTTTTTTGCTTAGAACACAAATTTTGTAATTTAAACTGTGTCTGCATGCTGCAGATCATGCATGTACCAGTAGTTAAGAGGATGGCAAGTAACAGTCCAAAAAGAAACAATGGCAGCCCTAGTAACTTTAATACTTACAAGGAGACTTAATGAAGCAACCCAACAGCTGTATCATTCTACAATAGCGCTATTCTCCAGTATCTTTCTGCCAAATGTCACGGGAAATAACGATGCTTTGCAACTCTTGAGTGGGGCTATATTGCAGATTCACAGACTGCCCTGCACAGCTGCTGCTACGTTTTCCTTAGATGAGCCTGCAGCAGTGAAATGTGAACTTGAGGAGAAATACTTAGATATATATTGCAAGAGAAAAAGAGAGTAAAGAAAGTTTTATTGCAGACAGCTCTCTTCTATATAACACAATGAAAGTTAACATTTGTAAGTTTTGCAGAAGATATTTTGAAGTGAGACTAGGAATGAACAGGGGATGCACCTGAAGGAGGCTGGGTTCTCAAGGGCAGCAAAGCACTGGTGTCACAGTTATTCTGGAAAATAATTGGAAAACCAAGAAAGATATTAAAGCTTTGGATCAGCTGCATATGGTTCTGCTCTGGACTACTAAATTTAGCAACACTTTCCTTGTTCCTGTTTCCCTGTCTGTACCTGCTACTGCTCCTGTCACCATAATGACTTCTGCTCAGTTGAATATAAAGAGAGGAAAAGCACCCCCTCATCCCCCCCAAAGCCTCCCATATTTTGCTTTCGGTCTTGGATCAGCAAAGTTTGATTTTGCCGGTACTGCTGAGAAGCCTTGAACCAATTCTGACGGTATAAGTCCAACTACGAGAGGGAACATGAGTAGTCCTGTAAATCTATTTTCTTGAAATACGTTCATGGTCCTCATTCTTGAGCAGGAGGGAGGCTGAGAAGATAGAAGGGAAATTGACACTTACTAGCTTGTCATGCCTGCTTTAGATTTTGTCATAGCTTTAGTGTAAGAATGTCCTTGCCCTCCCACCCCGCTCCTGTCATGTCCTCCTCAGAATGACCTACTTAAGCCCCTGTAGGACTCATGGAAGAGGAGGAGGGTAGTTCTCTCTGGACTAGAATTAGTTTTCTTCAGGCTCTGTAGGAAGCATAATTTTGGTTTTCACGTTTGCTGTGAGCAAATCAGTCACCAGCCAGTCACTGCAAAGCCTATTGACATGCATTTTAGAATAAAAACTTATCAAGAGAAACTTAATAAAAACCAGTAAGAAATCTAGTTTATCGCTAGTTTTCTAGTCATGACTCAAAGTCACCTAACACAACACTAAGCACAATATGCTTATTCTGATATTTCTCTTCTTTGGATGTTCATTTGACACTGAATTAGAGTAATCTTTTTAAAACACCATTATGACTTTGCTTCTTCAGCTTTTTGATCCTGGAACAGAATGCCATACACAATTTTCTCAAGTGGGAGAAGCAGACACTTGTGTACCTGCCAATAGCTATCTGGCAATTAAATTAACATGTACCACATTTATAGCACTAGTTCATAAGACTCCTCTGAAAATTCATGTCCATATAGTTTAGCAAATGGAAACACAATCTTTGGAACTGCCTCATTCCTGAGGTATCATTCACAATGACATGTTGAGGTCTCCATACCAGCAGGTAGTAAAAAAGTGACAGGAACAGAGTTGGAACTGAAAGCTTCCTCCTGTTAAGAGAAGGGAATCATTCAGCAATCCCATACCTGCTGGTGGTCCTGGAGCTGAAAGAGGAGTCACAGCAACTCTCTCAGCTACTACAGTTTCTGAATTTCTCAGAAAAGGCTTCATCTCTTCTTTTTCAATGGTGCAGGGAAAATGAGGCGCTAATTGTCACCACTTGCCGCAGTAGTCTCTTTTGGCACTCACATGGACAGTTTTTCCACTCCATTTTCTATTTTGCCATAGCAAAGTTTCAGCAGATAGCACATACTGCAGAAAACTTGTCTTTGCAGACCATTGCTTTCACATTTTTTGTTTAATAAACTAGTGTGAAACTAAGATACACAAAGATTTCGGATACAGATGTGATTTTTCTGATGTGCTTTATCATTTATTAGATTTGCTTTTGTCTATGTGTACATGAAATACTCAAGGCTCAGAGAAAAGGGCGTAATTTAGTATACTGCAGAATTAAGTAGGTGCTTTACAAACACTACAGACATTAAACCATTGCAATGGGAAAATACTTAAACAGGAAGAAAAAACCCTTTAGAAAGTATCTAATTCAATCTTATGCCTTGTACAATGATTGGACTCAATTTGCTTCCACTGTCAGAACTTAATAAAAATTAGAAAGGAGAATATCCATTTTAGGTCAATTAGTCTGCATATTGGAAAACTGCAAGATATCCTTCTATAGTATTTTTTAGAGTAATTCTTCCAGTAATTGCTAAAGGATACACACACAGAACTGATCTAATCACACACCGTTTCATACATACAGAGGGTGGGGGCAATTTAATTTTTACATACCGTTTCCAGGTTACTTCTAGGTCTGCACAACTGTATGCTCTGACTTGTGAGTTACGACACAATCAGAAATCCAGGCCTTTGTTGGTGACTATGGTCCAGTCAGGAAAGCTTCCTTCCAGTTTCAGCAACCTTGTCACTCCTTTCTTTTCCTTGCTTGATACTGGTAAGTGCATATGCAAGATAAGGCTAGAGGAACCTCAAGATGACATCTAATGTGCTTGCTTGCCCCTGGGCAAGATCAAGTATAGCTATATAATTGCTGGAAAATAATTGCTAATCTGGTTTTAAAAACCTCAAATAGCAAATGATGATTCTGTTTCTTTATAAACTAACCTGTTCTAGTACTCAGTTGTCCCTACCATCAGGAAGCTGCTTCTTAATTTTGAACCCAAAACCTCTTTGTCTGAAGTATAAACCCATTATTTTTTGTCCTATCCACTATGAATATGAAGGGAATATGCTCTACTTCATTTTTGCAGAAGCTTTTCAGTTATTTCAAGATCATCATGGTGCCTGTTTCTAGTTTTCTTTTTTTCTAAACAACTCAAATTATGTCAATGTTTTCTGGTAAGTCATATGTTCAAGATTTCCAACTATTTTCAGGCCTTCACTGATTTGCCTTCAGGTTGCCCACATCTGTCTTGAAAGGAAATATCCAAAAGTGGACATGAAGCTCAACATGAAGCTCTGAGGCATTCTAATGCTACATAGAAAGAAAGGTAATCTCTCTAATCCCTGTGCAGTGAGCCCCTCCCTGCCCCTTAGTAGCTTTAAACTGACATACCTTTGCTCATCTACATAGTAGATAGAGCAGGGACCAATTGGTTAAAAAAAAAAAATCATTTGAATAATCACAGAGGGAAGTCTTAAGCCTTCTTAAGCTGGAACACAGACACAGAGGCCAAGTTACAAGACTCAGCCAGTATTGCAGATGTAAATTGCAGATGAGAGCAAAACACAGACTGAGTATATCACAAAACATAGTAGAACTGAAGTATTCAATCTAAGATTTGCAGCAACATTTCCTACAAAGGTGTGATGCAGCGCAGCAGAAAGCAACCAAGTGCACTCTAAAACAATCAGACGGCCAAACACAGCTTCAAATTTTCAGCTTGACTGTAAGGAATGAAGCTGCAATTCAAGGTCTCTCAAGCTGTGGCTTTCTATTCTACTCACTTTACTGATGAAAAAGGGAAATGCTATTTTTATAGCTCTCAGTTCCTGCTATTGGACCTAAATCAAACAAGAAAGTAAATATCAGCCCTAAAGAGAAAGTAGGATTCACACCAATTCACAAAAATTAAAGTTTATTCAGACACCCACACAAAATAGTGAAAAAACCCCTCAGTTGAAGAAGCATCATGTAACAAATTTCAGGCTTTGTAAAGTAGTAAAAAAATTCATTTACAAGCTGAGTACTGTGAAAACCTCTGTGCTTCTTCTAGCGCATACCAATGATGACAGCTAATTTCCAGCCTTAGAATGATTAATACCATGTTCAGCTAATACAAAGTAGGAAACTTCTGTTGTATTTGGGTACCTCAAAGTTAAGAGATTAATTATCACAAATCTCTACCAAGTCTTTAAATTTCTTCAAGGAGAAAGCCAACATCTGGTTTCCTGGTAGCTGGGTTGGAGAAAACCATTCTGGAAAAATTGGCTTTGTCACCTCGTGGCTGGTAGCTAACCACTATCATTCCTTCTTCTATCATCTGTGCTTTGATCTTGGAACAATCTGCATACCAGATGGGAATGAGTGTGGTTAAGAGCCTTTCTGAAAAGAAAAAAAAAAAAAAAAAAAGATAGACCAAAGATGCTTTCTCCTTCTGCTCTATACCTGGCTTTGCAATATAAACTAGCATGCTGTTCAAGCCAGATCAAAACCTTTCTCAGGGGTATGTCTAACTGAAGAAAGAATTTGTCAGGAGAAGAACAATGCATTATTTTGACTGCATAGTGTCAGGTGTCACGTGGCCTTTACTGAAGCCAGAAAGAATTCTGTCTGAAGGAATGGTGGGGGTGGGGGACTAAATTCAAAACAAGGAAAGACAGTAAGCCCCTGGATTTGAAATAATTTGATAAAGGATTAACGCAAGTGTTTCATTCTGGGGATTATCTGATGTGTATTTGATGTGACTAGTGCTTTCAGCAGGCATACTTTAATATTATAGTTCTACAACTAGTCAGATTACTGTTTCCTTATCAGACAGTTCCAAACCCCAGGAATTTTTCATAATGGCTAAATGAACAAGGGAGGCACTGTAGACATAGAGATACTATCCGACCCCACTGCAGTAAGAGATCACCTACTCCAGCACAATCCTTCCTCCTCCACTTCTCTGCCTGGTCTTGCAGCCCCCTGCTGATCCAATGAATGCAGAAGATAGGTACTTCCTTCCATTCTCCTCCTGACTCCACCAAAACACCACAGAAAGTGATTATAAATAGCCTTTAGTCCCTCACTTGCAGCCCACTGAAGGGGGCGAAACTCATTCAGGCATAATTATGACCACCTGTGCTGGTTTTGACTGGGATAGAGTTAATTTTCTTTATAGTAGCTAGTATGGGGCTATGTTTTGGGATTTGTGCTGGAAACAGTGTTGATAACACAGGGATGTTTTGGTTACTGCTGAGCAGTGCTGGCACAGAGTCAGTGCCTTTTCTGCTTCTCAGCCCACCCCACCAGCGAGGGGGCTGGGGGTGCACAAGAAGTTGGGAGGGGACACAGCCAGGACAGCTGACCCCAACTGACCAAAAGGATATTCCGTACCGTATGATGTCATGCTCAGCATATAAAGCTGGTAGAGGAGCAGGGGCGGGGGGGGACGACGACATTCAGAGTTATGGCATTTCTCTTCCCAAGTAACCCTTACACGTGATGGAGCCCTGCTTTCCTGGAGATGGCGGAACATCTGCCTGCCCGTGGGAAGTGGTGAATGGATTCCTTGTTTTCCTTTGCTTGCGTGTGTGGCTTTTGCTTTACTTATAAAACTCTCTTTATCTCAGCCCATGAGTTTTCTGTTTTACTCTTCTGTTTCTCTCCCCCATCCCACTGTGAGGAAGGTGAGTGCACAGCTGTGTGGGGCTTAATTGCTGGCCGAGGTTAAACCAGGACACCACCCTGGGAATAAGGATAGTGGTAGAGACTCAGCAGGGCTGCATCTCTCAGTCTGCAACATAGGACAAAAGTCAGAGAGGACTGTAGTTGTATTAACACATCACAATTTCGTTAATGTTTGTATATTATACATTCAGAATTGTGTTACTCCTGTGGTGTTAACTCAAACCTCTCCACTATCACAAACACTTCCAAAAATATTTTATATTTTTCTTTGGGCTAAACATGTGTGAAGTTTTATTCCGTTTTCTTTGGATTTGTCCAGTTCTACTTTTGACACTGTTGTTCTTCGCACATCAGTTGAACACTGATGTTTGAATTCTGGTTACACTCAAGCAAACAAAAGAGAACAAACTATTGAGAATTACCACTCAATGCCTTAGTAACCTCCAGATTGACTGAATAATGTTAGGAACACTACCCAGTGAAGTAATTTATCCCATTCTGGTGCACTAGGTGGGATGTAGCAGAAGCACACATTGGTGAGTTCACGCTTCAACAACAGAGTAAGTTTATTTCCCTGCTTAGGAAACCCCAACTCACAACAGAAACCTCTTCTGCTCTTTGGGCTGAAGTCAGAGGACTTGACAAATATTAAGCAGCAACTGCGTGGTTTGTACTCCAAGTAAGTTGCATTTTTCAGGAATTCTACTGTGTATCTAGAAAACTATTGTTCTGACCCAGGCTGATAATTATTGCAGGTTAATACTACTTGTTACCCTCCTTGTCATGCTTGCTTTCTACAGAAATCTGTATTTATTAGAACGTTTCCCTGGAAAATGCCGAGTAATCTGGGCCTTATAAAGCAGAGCATTAAAGCAGATGTTTAATGTTAAGCTGTTGAGCTGTTCTGTCATTATGTGGACCTGAGAGCACAATGCCATACAGAAAGAAGTCAATCTCTATTATGCATGCAATACTGCCATTTTAAAATGCCACCATTTTAAAAACAAATTATTCAGAAGAGCAAAAAACCCAAGGCCATATTTCTAAGTTTCACCTAGAATAAAAATACTAGAAAAATTTACTAGGGTTAAATGGAAGTATTCTGTTTCAGCAATCCCATTTTTTATATTTTAAAAACGTATTGCTATATAAGTTGTGAAACAAAAAAAGTCAAAACACAAAAGGAATTTATTTTACCTTTTCAAGCTACCTTGACATTACAAAAATAAGTTTAATCAACATAATAGTCCTTGTGCCTTCCCGCTCTCCCACTGAAACCTTTTCAAATTAGTAAAACACCAAAAAATTATTTGATTTTTTACTGCTTTGGTAGAATACTATGATAGGTTTTAGTCAACATCTTACAGGATCAACATCTTACTTGTCCCCAGTCAATTATCTTCTCCCAGCTGAGCACTAAAAAGAATTCTAATCTGATTTGCTACCCTGTTGTGGTTTAATCCCAGCCAGCAACTAAGCACCACGCAGCCACTCACTCATTCCCCCCCCGCCCACTGGGATGGGGGAGAACATTGGGAAAAAAAGTAAAACTCATGGGGTTGAGGTAAACACAGTTGAATAGTACAGAAAGGAAGAAAATAATAATAACGATAAGAATAATAAAAGGACAACAGTAATAATAAAAGGATTGGAAAATATGTGATGCACAATGCAATTGCTCACCACCCGCCAACTGACGCCCGGTTAGTCCCTGAGTGGGGATCCCCCCATGCCCAATCCTTCCAGTTTATATACTAGATATGACATCACATGGTATGGAATACCCCATTGGCCACTTTGGGTCAGCTGTCCTGGCTGTGTCCCCTCCCAACTTTTTGTGCCCCTCCAGCCTTCTTGCTGGCTGGGCATGAGAAGCCGAAAAGACTTGACTTTAGACTAAACATCACTTAGCAACAAATGAAAACCTCAGTGCGTTATCAACATTCTTCTCATACCTAACTCAAAAAGATAGCATTATACCAGCTACTAGGAAGACAATTAACTCTATCCCAGCTGAAACCAGGACATACAATTAGCTGCAATACAGCAGTGTTTGCAGAATAAGAGAAAGAAGGGTTAAAAATGCTTTGTTTCTTCAAGAAATATATCTTACCATAAGGACTCTCAACAGTACACGATGATGCTTATCTAGAAAATGCCTGCTACAATTAAAGAAGAAATAACAAAACCAAAGTACAATGTTGCATCAGCAAAGAACACTAAGTATGTGAGAAGTAGAAGACAACATGTAGATATCAGAGATCAGAAAGATATTCCATTCATCCATACTTACCTCATCATCAAATACAAGCTCAAAGTTCTATCTTGAACTCAGTGTCTTGTGAAGATGCTCAGCAAGTTCAAGGAATCCATTGATAAGAGTCTCATAAGCCTAAAGTTCCCTGTTGAATATCAACACATTTAGAGAAGTGGTCATAGCAAGGATAGATATTTACTATACATTACATAAAGATAAACATGATGATAGAAAATTATAGATTATACTGACCTGATAACTTTTTGCTGTGCATAATATACCAGTCTAGAATATGCCAGCAATAGCTTTATAAAAGTAAGAAACTGTTATGAAATAATGCAATTTCTGGAATAAGCATTAGTTTTAAATTAAAATAACACAACCTATAAAGAATCTAGCCAGCTTTGATTGCCAGTGATGTGTGTCCATTTGTTTGTTTTTGCCTTTTAACTGATAGTATTATTTCCCATTTAGTAATTAATGCAAGTCTGCTCCTTTAGCTAATACAGTACTGTTTTATAGATTTTAGAACTTAGATCTTAATAATTTCTGGATTTTTCTTACACATACAACTTCTTTTCATGAATCATAAATCATAAAAGTGAGAATTTTAATGTGCCTTGATCTTACTATAGATCACAATACAACACTGTTGCTTGTCTCTTCTAGGCAGAAAAAGGATCAGACAACCATATTTTGTGTTCTTTTGTTATTTTAAGATCTACTTTACCTGCCACAACACTTCTTGTCATGGTTGTTTGTGCTAAAGTACAAAAAAGTAAGTGTGCACATTTTATATCCTGCATTTGCAACATCAGCCTTTTTATGCAGAACATGCTATTTCATACAGGACATAATTTTGTCTATCTAACTCAAAGAAGTGGCACCCGTATTCTAAATAAAACTAAAATTCCATACCTATATGTAACTATTTGGAACAGGAGGCAATACCCTCTCAAGGAAAGGGACATAAACCATAAATTATGTTTTAAACTTTAAAGACTGGAGGTGTTTGGAAAACAAGGCTACACAAATAGAAGTGTGTAACGATCTTATATGGAAGGTAGGACGAAATGGCAATATAGGTTTTAAAGAGCATTAATATTCAAAAGAGTCCAGATTCATCTGAGAACCTACAACCTGTTCACACACCTGCCACAGTCACAGGGTGCCAGTCAGCAACAAGTCAATTAATATGAGTGATATTATTGTACTGCAAAAGTCAAAGAGAATTCATTCATTAGGCAGTTAATAGGTGCCACCTCTGTTTACAGATCTGGACCAGCAATGAAACTGAACATATGCTGCTGCCTCTAGTTCCACCCTCTTTCCCTTCAAAACATTTCTAGTATGGACAAGACAAAAGCAATGCATAAAGAGCTTTTTGGGTGACATGTTGCCTCTTATAATGACAGGAAATGCATCCCATCTCTTCAGTAAAACATTGATGCAGAAGCAAAAAAACCAGTAAAAAAACCTAATGGGCAGTAAGTTGTTATTTTCTCTTAAGCCCCTGAAAGTTTGATTTTGATTATGGACAAAAGATCATTTTAATTCTTCCTACATGTGTACATGCTATTTGTAGTTTGTCTCTTTCCAAAGCACTCTCCATTAGCATAGCTTTCCTTACAACACTTAGGATCATAGAATTGTTTAGCTTAGAAAGGACCTTTAGGATCATTGAGTCCAAGCATTAACCTCACACTGCCAACTCCACCACTAAACCATGTCCCTAAGCACCACATCTACCCATCTTTTAAATACATCCAGGGATGGTGACTCAACCACTTTCCTGAGCAGCCTGTTCCAATGCTTGATAGCCCTTTTGGTGAAGACATTTTTCCTAATATCCAATCTAAACCTCCCCTGGTACAACTTGAGGCCATTTTGCCTTGTCCTACCACTTGTTACTTGGGAGAAGAGACTGACACCCACCTCGCTACAAGCTCCTATCAGGTAGTTGTAGAGAACGAGAAGGTCTCGTCTCAGCCTCCTTTTCTCCAGGCCAACCAACCCCAGTTCCCTCAGCTGCTCCTCATAAGACTTGTGCTCCAGGCCCCTCACCAGCTTCATTGCCCTTCTCTGGACACGCTCCAGCAACTCCCTGTCTTTCCTGTAGTGAGGAGTCCAAAACTGAACACAGTGCTCAAGGTGCGGCCTCACCAGTGCCAAGTACAGGGGGACGATCACTTCCCTGCTCCTGCTGGCCACACTGTTTCTGATACAGGCCAGGATGCTGTTGGCCTTCTTGGCCACCTGGGCACACTGCTGGCTCACATTCAGCCAGCTGTCTACTAACACTCCCAGTCCTTTTCCACCAACAGGCAGCTTTCCAGCCACTCTTTCCCAAGCCTGTAGCGCTGCATAG
>VYZV01002893.1:191016-208197 GCA_013401275.1 Pandion haliaetus | reverse complement strand
TCTTTACTAAAGTCTAGGTAGACAACATCCACAACCTTTTCCCTCATCCACTAAGTGGGTCACCTTGTCATAAAAGGAGATCAGGTTAGTCAAACAGGACCTGCCTTTCATAAACGCATGCTGACTAGGCCTGATCAGCTGTTTGTACTGTATGTGCTGTGTGATGGCACTCATGATGATCTTCTCTACAACCTTCCCCAGCACTGAGGTCAGACTGACAGACCTGTAGTTCCCTGGATACTCCTTCCAGTGCTTCTTGTAGGTAGGTGTCACATTTGCTAACCTGTAGTCAACCAAGACCTCCACAGTTAGCCAGGACTGCTGATAAATGATTGGAAGTGGCTCAGTGAGCACTTCCACCAGCTCCCTCAATACGCTTGGGTGGATCCCATCCAGCCCCATAGACTTGTGCATGTCTAAGTGGTGTAGCAGGTCGCTAACCATTTCCCCTTGGATTATGGGGGCTTCATTCTACTCCCTGTCCCTGTCTTCCAGCTCAGGAGGCTGGGTACCCAGAGAACAACTGGTCTTACTGTTAAAGACTGAGGCAAAGAAGGCATTAAGTACCTCAGCCTTTTCCTCATCCTTTGGCACTATGTTTGCCTCTGCATCCAATAAAGGATGGAGATTCTCCTTAGCCCTCCTTTTGTTAATGTATTTACAGAAACATTTTTTTATTGTCTTTTATGACAGTAGCCAGATTAAGTTCTAGTTGAGCTTTGGCCCTTCTAATTTTCTCCCTGCANTGAGTTCCTGAGCTCTCTGTTCAGACAGGCCCATCTTCTTCCCCTCTGGCTCATCTTTTGGCACGTGGGGATGGCCTGCTCATGCACCTTTAAGATTTCCATCTTGAAAAATGTCCAGCCTTCCTGGACTCCTTTGCCCTTCAGGACTGCCTCCCAAGGGACTCTGTCAACCAGTCTCCTAAATGGGCCAAAGTCTATGCTCTGGAAGTCCATGGTAGCACTTCTGTTATCCCCCCTCCTTACTTCTCTGAGAATCAAAAACTATCATTCCATGATTGCTGCGCCCAAAATGGCCTCCAACCATCATATTGCCCACAAGTCCTCCTCTGTTCACAAATAACAGGTGCAGTGGGGTACCTTCCCCAGTTGGCTCCCTCACCACCTTATATCAGTGATTTTGAGAAATGAATACAGCTGCCCTCTTCTCCATGCTTTAATAAGCATGTTTACCCTGGCTGAATGTTGTGAAGCTTTTTAGCTGCTGAAGGGTCCCATACCAAAACAGCATTTCAATACCATGACCCATGGTTTCGAACTCAATTCACTTGTCCTTTGCCACTTAAAATTTGACTTGTACTTTAAACTGCTTTAGAATCTCTTAACAGTTAAAGAGACCAGTTAAAGGAAAGATACTTGCCAAGTGCTTAGAAGCATGTTTAGTTCACCATTAGGATAGGGAACCTACAGGTTTTATTTTAAATAGGACATTTAATTCAAATTACCCTGGAGAGGGGAGATGAACCCCAAAGCCGTACAATTTATAACATGGATGAAACTCATAATAAAGAGTGCTTCATAATATTTCCTGCTGCACTCCAAATTAAAATTTACTTTTATCTTTATTTTCAAATATTTATCAGTCTAAAACAGTGAAAGAAATCTGTTAAATTTCTAGAATAAACCTGTATTTTTAGAGTGCTTTCCTACCTTTGCTTTCCACATTAACCAAAGCTTGAAGACATCAAGATGTTGGCCACACTGAATTGTCTTGTATTCTGTGACAAAAGCTGTATCATACTGTTTATCTGGCTGAAATGGTTAGCCTGTACACATCTGGTTACAACATTGCAGAAGATCTTAGTAAAACAATATGATGGTCACATTGTAATGATATATGTGGAAATAAGTCTTTAGGAAAATTCATTTTTTTCTTTCTCACTGGTGTTTAAAAGAAAATAAGCAGGACTAAAAACCTCTCCTTGCTCAAAGCCACAGCTCCATCAGCTGAAGAGAAATAAAACATAATGAAGCAATAAGAGGATTTTCCCAGCTTAAACCCATGAAAATTAACAGCCAATCAAACATGTGAGGAAGCATCATGTTATGCTAAAAGTGATCATTTCCCAAATGTGTTTTTCAGGCATTTAATTTTACATCTAAGACAATATGTTTCCTGTTTCTCTTGTGGCTAAGAATGACAGCACAGACCTTGGTAAACCTAACCATCAAGTAAGCAACACTCTTAAACTTCTCATAATAGTATCTCATAGGTGATTTGAATGTATTTGCCATATAATATCAAGGTTAAAGACTATAAACCCCTACAGATAATTAATACACTCATGGCAACATTATCCTGTAGCTTGTCTACATGAGAAAATTAGTGAGCACTTAGCTAGGCTATAAAATAATGGTACATTCCGCATGTGGGCTCCAAGCATCTGCATGAGAGGTTGGTTGCTGCATTTTGAAAGCTACCCCATGCTGAGTATTTGAAGAACTATTTGCATAAGGAAATAGAAGCAACTAACATGCTGTAAATTTACCTTTCCCTACTGCATGCTGACTTCTTCTGCAAAAAACCCCTCCCAGACATGCTGAAATCCACATACTTTACTAAGGTACCTAGCAATACAAAGGATGATTTAACTTTTACTGTGGTATATTCTGTTTGCGAGGCATTACTTTGGCAAGCAAGTTTTGCTCTTGATGGCAGTTTCCATAGGTATTTTAATGAAAAGGTGAGAAGAGTAGTCTGTTCTTCTGTTTTATATAAAGAGACAATACTTAAAATAACAACTAACCCTGGGATCTGAGAGAACCCCTCTCAAATCTTTTAATTCAGTGTACTTCCAAATATTTGCAACAGCTTACAAAAAGAAGTCTGGGTTTGTTAGAAGAATCCCAAATCAGATGCTGTACTACACAAACCTAACATTTCTGCTTTTCAATTTTAAAACTTTAAATTTATAAAAGTATAAGCAAATATAAACTTGGCTTACACAACTTTGCAAGATCTTTGAGCCCGCTTCTGGATTTCAGACAACTCTCCTCAAAAAGGAGCAATCTATGGAAGAAATCAATGCTATGCACATCAGCATTCAACTGTTGTTAGGTACAGCAGCCAACATTTCCTTAAAATCATTTCCTGATATGAGGCATGCAAGCCTATTTATAGGATCTGTCTAGAAGTTTTCAGGAGGGGCTAATGGACTAGAACTCCTATAAACTTCAAAATTTGAAAAAAAAAAATCCAGACTATTTAGTAAACACAATACCAAAATTAGCTAAAGATATAAACCATAATTATTCATACCACTCAACAGCAGCAAAACCCCAAAACCAAAACTAGCTACTTTCCCCCTACACCCACAAACTTATATCAGAGCTAAGAATTTTCTTTAGGAAGCAAAATCAACCTTACATTGTTACAAGCCAAGTATCCTGAAATAGGAGGGTAAACTGAATGACAACTCTGAAGACAGACAGCAACTCAGGAGTTCAAATGTTACATGCTGCACAGATAGTGGTTTAATTTTTGGAGTTGGCTTAGCTGATGCAAGAAGAACCATCTTAGAAGTGGTATGTGCTATATTACTGCACCAGTGCAGGTAGAACTTATCTCTATAATTAATAATGAAGAACATTCTTCTTTACTATCCCATCTCTTCCCATTTCTTAAATTCCTATTCCATTTCAGGGTGAATTGGAAGAAAGGGTGCTCTTCCAAAAAAGAAAAAAAAAAAGCAACCCAAAAATATAATGGCACTTTATCTGTAGGACTGCTTCTATTTGTGTGAAACAAATCTTATATATCCACCACACAACATGACCCAAGTGTTGTTGTCCATCACAAAATTTCCATTACTTCCAATCAGAAGCTATCCAAAGATACCACAAGCTCTTAAGTGCTTTTGCAACTGTAGGTTCTGTTCCTGCTGTGGTGGTAACGTAGCTGAAGAACATTTTCTGAGCTTTCTTGGCTCTTCCCCCAAACACATATGCAGGTGTTTCAGCAATGTGAAATACAATTGAACAATAACAATAGCGCCCATTTCAGATCAACCTGAAATGAAATATTTAAGCATCTAGTACTACAGTAATTTTAAGCTACTTTTAAAAATAGCCTAGCTGTGAGTCAACACAGAGTCAACATGTTTCATTTAAAAATATATCAAAGTGAAGCATTTAAAATTTTCCTCCATTTGGAGAAAACTGGCTGAAACAGCAGGCCAGAACTTGACACAAATTAACAGACAGTTCTCATTCTCTTCAAATCAGATTTTTCAGCTGTTTTATTATTTCCTGGGAGGAGGGAAGGGAAATATATATACATCCTGCTCTCTCTTTTACAATCAGTATCAATGACAATTTTATGTGGGTTAATGCTGCCAGATTTCAGATAGCATTGTCAGATTCAACTCCACATTAACATTAAAAATCAGAGTGAAAACAACAACCTGTCTTTTGATTTTCAGTATTTCATCCTCCAAATCAGCTGGAATAATTTTTCCAGTGTCAAATATTGAGAGGAAAAAAACCCAAAGAGAATAATGTCATTTATTCTTCTGATTAGTCTTTAAATATATAGGAAATCAGGTATCAGATTCTACTTTTAAGACTATTCATAGTGCTCTATGTTCCTTATTATTTACCATGCTACTAGGTTTGTGTAATCTGCAAATTTTACCCACCATAATTTCATGTCATTGTCAAAACTGTTGAGAAAAATAAATAACAGCACTAGAGGAAGAACCGACTCCCAAGTTCATCTTCCTCGGCCCCTTTTCATCCAAGAACTACCTAAGCTTTTGTAAAAAGCGATCACATGCCATTTGTACAGAGATCCTTTTGCAGGCATTTGGTGGCTCACTTGGAGTCTTTGATCACATACAGCCTCAGCCCCACATGCGGGCGAGATCAGGCTGTGCAGCATCCGTCCTCGCCTCATCACTCAGGCGAGTTGGGTCAGCAGGAAGAAGCTGGAGCACCAGTTTGCTGATCAACACTGCCTCATAGGACCATAGCTAACCTTTTCCTTAATACCTACCCTATAGACAACTACATTTAGTAAGGAACCACCTTTTAAAGCCATTTATGGTCCAGGGCACTTCTTCATGAAACTAGAAGTCAGCTGTCATACCTAAGCCTCTTTTAGGACTTTTGTTTGGGTAATAATATCGTTGACTTTAAAGTGGAAAACTAAAACCATGAAAAGCTTCGCTAACAGTTTTATTACATGCCTTCACAGTGACAAAACAATAAGCAGGCAAGCAGGGAACATTGCCCTCTGAAATGACGTTCCCAAACCACAGCTGGGGCAGTGGCATCATGGTGACACTTGCCATCACTCCACCTGACAGCTACAAGGTCACACTGTTCCTCCCTCTCCTTACCCACATGTAGCCAACCAGTCCCCACAGAGGGCTGTCACAGTCCATCTGGGTCTCTCAAATTTACAGGACAGAGTACTCCGATTTAAACTCTATTTCATGAGCTCATTAAGAAATATGACAAACACACACAACAAACAGGATCTCAATCCCCTTTTGCCCAGACTAATCTATCCCATGAATCCTCTTATTCACCNGAAGAGTTACCTAGCTGACAGTGAGAGTGCTCATCCATCCTCCTCTGTAATGGTGTGGGCACACCCGGTATGACACTGGGAAGCATGAAAGCCTCTGTGGTCCAGCTGCTGCGATATCCACTTTAAATACTTTTTGGGTAAGCTGATGTTTTCGACCTTCCAGCTTGGAGGGTTGGTCTATACCATTTCCATAAGCTCGCAGATTCTGAGGAAACTGCCAGACAGATGAAGGACAGCAATTTGCAGATGATAATCGTTGCATAACGGCCATTTAGCGCTTTCTGGCCACCTGTCCTGCCTACCCAGTTCTCTCTCTTTGACCTAAAGTCACTGCTCCCAGCATACATCAGGCCTTAGCATGGTCCGTGTTAGCCAAAATCTAAGCAGGATTTGACTGAACGGTCACAAGTGCGCAGCCACAGCACTGAGTGGCACGTCCATCCCAGCTGCATTGCCGGCGCAGGGTGTCCCAGGAGAGTCCCTGAGGCCGGGCTGGGAGCGGAGTGGGGGAAGCAGGAGAAGGGAGCGTAGCTTTATTATCACCAGGGAAAAAATTCCGAAAAGAACTCCCCTACACTTAATTCTGATATTCATATTCCATATCAAGTTCTTTCAGCTGAGAATGATTTTACTTTTGAAATGTCCTTAGGTCATTATACTGTAAAAAAAACAAAAAAACAAAAAACCAAAAAAAAACCCAAATTCAATATTAGCAGTTCTTTTTTCATTGAAATGTTTAATTCAAACAAAAGGCTGTTTGATATTCTTATTTGTAAAGAAATTGGACATAATTTGTTGTGGCCGATGAATAACCATTTTTTTCCTACTCTTTGAAACCGTCAAAATTACAAAAACTAAGTAAAAAAAGAAAAAAATTAAAAGTCACTGTGTGCCCTTGAGGCTAATTTGCTAATACAGGTCAGCAAGATATTATTGCTCCCTCCCTGCAGTAGCAAGCAGGAAAAGAGGCTCAGTTCAGGGGGTCTGCCTTCAGGCAACAGTGATTTCTAGACTACATCCTTATGCAGACCATGCTCTCCCATGCAGACCATTGTATGATTTAAGGATCATCTAAGGTTCAAATACTTGCAGGATGTGGATGCTCACATTAGAAATCACAATGCAAGTGACTCAGAAGCACATAGTGCCACAGGCTCAGATCTAGGACCAGAGGTTCCTAAACACTAAGAACATTTTTTCCTCGCACACACACTACAAAACATTTGGGGTTTTCAGAAATCACAGGCTGTGCGCTCTGGCACAGGCATTACAGCACTCCTCACTGATGATGTGCCACAGGCAGGCGTTTTATGGAGCCTTACTGTGGTGAAATACTTATGTGTTCAGAAACAAACAGCACAACACATGGATGGAACCATGCCTTTAGTTTTAACCTCAGGGAAAGATTTGTAACAAGCCAGCAAAACACTGCAGAGGTTTGATATGGTCTCACCTAATAGCATGGAAATGGCAGTAAGAGTTTGAGTTGTTTATTCCTTCGCTGAATCTGAACATCGCATTATTGGAGATCTTGGGCCAGGATCCTTAGTTACTGTGAGCCATCATTGCTCCTCCAACCACGTATGAATTCCCTGAGAGGCAGGAGATTAACTCTCTAAACAGTTCCCATGCTGCCTGCTTGCAGAGTCTGTTGTCTGACATCAGATAAGAGGATTCCCTCTCTACTCTTTAGTCCATTCTATACTTCCTCAGTTTTGGTAACGCTAGAAAACTTAGTCTGGGACATAGGAAAGAAAGGATTTTTTTTCCCCCCCTAATTATTTATACAGTTGTACTTCCTAGGCCCATTTGACCCTTTTCCTCTTCGTTCACCCATCAAGTCCTATGCTCTAGCAGAACACCAAAGCATTGTAAAGCATGAATTAGTTGCACGCAAATCACTGCAGCTAATGTCCTTTAAAAAGTTTATTATTTTGTTTTATTGAGGCTGATTTCTGATATCTAACTGAAGAAAACTTTAATTCTTGTTCCTCCAAATATGGAGGTGCTTCTCTCTGGGATTTTTTAGGCTGAGAAAGTATTTTTACTACATTTTTACAGTATTCTTCAATTGTCAATTTATGTGTTGAAATTATAAATAGTATTTAAAAAAAAAAACAACCAAAGTTTCCTGCCTTCAGAACAGTTCCACTGCTGTTTGCTTCTAGATTAAAAATGAAAATACAAGTTATTGCCTATCTTACTGTAAGCTCTTTTCCTCTCTCAGATACTCATTGTCCTCTAGAGGCTGATCTAAGTGCAAAATCCCTCTCAGTTCAGTGGGGCTAGAAGACTTCACAGGCTGACACAACATATAAACAGGGTTACTTACCTTGCTTTACTTACCTGGAGAAAATATGCCATCCGATTAAAATTCCCTTAATCCAATAATTTCATGCATTTTCTTCAGAAGAATCTGCTTCATGATAGTGAACACAGGAGGCAGATACATATGTGTGTGTGTATATACATATATATATATTTTTTTTTTTTTTACACAAAAGTAACAGCTTATTTTAAGGGTATTTCATTATGCAGGAGAAATATAATCAAATGGAGGTTTTGATTTAACAAGACCAGAGAGCACTAGTATTTGCCTTTCTGCAGAGGAGAAAGATGCTGCATTTCTAAGACAGACACGTTAAGGGGTCACTGTACAGTCTGTGATTGTACCCACTGCTTCTAAAACCTGTAGTTCACATCAGGTTTTTGCTAAAAAATGTATTTAATTTATGTGTGAGCTGTGAACTATAGCTCCACGGACTGAAACATTCCAGCATTTCAGAGTCACAGCTCAAGTTATTTTTGCTCAAAATTAACACTGGACTGTGTAGCACAGTCTTTGTGCCACACCATCACGTTTCAGATACTGTCTGTGGTGTCGCTGGGTGACTACAATAATCCTAAAGCATCAAGGACTGATTTAAGGTAAAATTACAGTCCTGCCAGTTTATGTTCCATGGAGCGAGGGGGTTTGAAAGCTCTGATGCATGTTGTAGAACGAATTAAAAATTCTTTAACCAAAATTGACCTGTAAGACAGACAGTCAGGAAACCAATACAGCCTAATAAGGTCCATTTAGTACCTGGATGTTATCATGCAGTACAAGCTCACTTCACTATGCAACTCCAAACAAGTCTGAAGATAGACGTAACTCTTAGCCAGTAACAAGTATTTATGTGGGCTTTGTGAAAGGCTTGCAGGCTGTTTTCTGTCACCTGTAATGTAGAGGAGGGCAGAAAAAGATCTGGGGGTGCTGTTTGACAGCTAGCTAAATATGAGCCAGCAGTGTGCCCAGGTGGCCAAAAAGGCCAACAGCATCCTGGCCTGTATCAGAAACAGTGTGGCCAGCAGGAGCAGGGAAGTGATCATCCCCCTGTACTCGGCACTGTCTGCACCTTGAGTACTGCGTTCAGTTTTGGGCCCCTCACTCCAGGAAAGACGTTGAGGTGCTGGAGTGTGTCCAGAGAAGGGCAACAAAGCTGGTGAGGGGCCTGGAGCACAAGTCTGATGAGGAGCGGCTGAGGGAACTGGGGTTGTTTAGCCTGGAGAAAAGGAGGCTGAGGGGAGACCTTATCACTCTCTACAACTACCTGACAGGAGGTTGTAGTGAGGTGGGTGCTGGTCTCTTCTGTCAGGAGGCTGGTGATAGGATGAGAGGAGATGGCCTCAAGTTGCAGCAGAGCAGGTTTAGATTGGATATTGGGAAAAATTTCTTTACTAAAAGGGTTGTCAGATGTTGGAACAGGCTTCCAGGGGAGGTGGTGGTGTCACCATCCCTGGAGGTGTTCAATAAATGCATAGACATGGCACTTCATGACATGGTTTAGTGGGCATGGTGGTGCTGGCTTGACAGTTGGACTAGATCTTAAAGGTCCTTTTCCAACCTAAACAATTCTATGATTCTATGACAACACACTGCGTGTGGTAAAAGTGAATTACATAACATGCAGAAATACTGCACTGTTTGATGACTTGCATGTAATTGAAATCAGTTTGCTTAGTTTACACTGCTCTATTAGATTACAAAACCATACAGATTTTGACATGAAAACAGATTTATGAGAG
Source organism: Pandion haliaetus (assembly GCA_013401275.1). Lineage (NCBI taxonomy): Eukaryota > Metazoa > Chordata > Aves > Accipitriformes > Pandionidae > Pandion > Pandion haliaetus. The sequence goes on along the minus strand of VYZV01002893.1, from coordinate 198,573 downwards.
GTGCTTATAGGTATAGTAATGCTTTATTGCCTAGTACTAGAGCCCAAGGGAATGTTTTCTGCTTTTCCTTGAATTGAACTTTCCTATAAACTTTCTGCCCTTCAATTCCTTTAAAATATGTGGCTACAACCAACCTGATAGAATAAAATTATTCAATACAGACTTACTAGACATGACATTGAAGCACAGGTGTTTTCTCGTTAAAGCAAAGTTTGTAACATAACAGTCCTACAAATTTAGCTTAGAATGCAAGACAAACTAATTATAATCTAACCAGCCCAGATTAATATATCACACTATCACCTGAACTAAAAACCAAATCAGGATAGACTCAGCTGTTAAGTAACAAGTAGCAATAGGAATTTTCCTTGGAGAACAAAAATCAGAAGCTGAGTTTTAAAGCAAGCAAGAAAAAACTCTGAAACTTCAGGCAGAATTCTGGGTGGCTTTTTGTCCTTCTGCGTGCAATTTTTTTCCATATGGCCAAGTTTGCCTGGAGCACAGAAATTTAGGCTAATAAGCAATAAGCTGTGTTTGCATGCCATATTGTCAGAATGATGCTCAAATTAATTATAATCAACAGCTTTGCTATTACCAATGAGGCCAAATGCATGCTTTATTTAATTGCAGACTTCAGGAATGAAAAAAAACAGTGGCTTGTGCACTTTATGACACCAGCCCCCTTTTTTCCCCCCACAAATTATACTATAGCCTGTCAGAGGGGACCGAAAGACTTTTTTAGTCCTTTTTTTTCCAAAAAGTTCCCTATCCAAATACAAGTAGTTCAACTCAAGAGAGGACTACTTACATGTTCAAAACATATGATGGAAAAAAATTAGTAGACTAGGCCTACAGCCCCTATCTGATATTAATCAAGAAATGTAGCATAGATGAGAAGCCTCATAAATCCTTTTAAAGTGAATCACACAAGGTAACATCGCTAGTTAAAAATAACCATATTCAGAGTCTTAAAGATAAAAATATTATCGCATACACATACTCTGCATAGTTCTTTCTCCACCTACCCTTTCCAAAGGGAATCACGTGTACTATAATTACCCAGAGTTCTCTAATTTGTTCCGTATTTTGTACACATACCAAAGAGCTAAAATGATATTCTGATTGGGAAAAAGATGTAGGTGCAAGCCTGAAAACCACTGGCTACTTCCATGAATACAAAACCTTATTCCAGCATCTCCAAAAATAATTCAAACAAACAAAAAAAACAAAACCAAAAAGTTTCCTTACAGGCAAATAAGTATACACTGTCTTCCCCTCCAATATATTAGAAACCACTCTTGAGTTACATGCCCAAGAACCTAAGATATTTCTAGGAGGGACGGAATATCCTGTTTGTACCTCAGCTAAGCCTGCAACCATCAGTTCTTTTCTGTTTCCCTTAGCAACTGTGGAAGTACTTCTTATTAACCCTGTGATTTCTTTTCTTATACGAACATACTTTGGTCTTTTACTCCTTTGTATTTGTCCTATCTCTTAACATTAGCAAATATGTTCTACTTGCAGAAAATGAAAAGTGCTATCAAGGCCACTCCTGCTCCATTCCTATTCCCCACTTCTGAAAAGCTGTGTTTTCAGTCCTGAAACCTATCAAAATATCTTTGACAAAAGCCTGCCTTTTATTCATTATTTCATAGAGGTTAAAAACCATGAAAGTGAGTTTAGGGCAAATATCTAACAAGCCTTGTACTGAAAATATTACTCTGAATAAACGAGCTACTAATATTACAATGACAAAAATATTTCTTTTTTTGGGTTGGGTGCATGTGGGTTATATGTATAACTATATACACACAGACACACATAGCCATATATATGTGAGGGTTTTACAGGGAATTTATTAAACAAAGATTTTTAGGGTACACAAATATAGCAGAACCAGTCACATACACACTGTAGTTTAGATTTCTTAGGAGATCCTTCAGGCAAAGCTATGGCAGGACGTCAATTCACCCCTTGCTGAACCTGCTGTGTTCTTTCCTATATAGGTCTACAAATGCTCCCCAGTCAATAAATTCTTGTATGCAGATATTCAGTGCTTGTCAAATATCTTAAAATACTAATTCTTCATATATTAGTCCTGCACCTATAGTTTCACAGGGTAGAGCACAGAGATTTTGGAAGTTTTGACCTGCATCAACAGCAGATTTTAATTCAATGTATTTGCAAAGGAATACAGTAATTCTTCTAGTTAGGACACCCAAGTAAAACATGTGAGATTAGTTGCTATTAAGCAAAATGCGAGATTAGTATTTTAATGTAATTTTCTACAAATGTTCTGCCAACAGTCCCTGATGCCCTGAGCAGAGGTCCTGCGGGAAGTGAATGGGGAGTGCTTTCAGAAGCTGCTGCTCTCAGCTACGGCTCTCAGCTAAGGCTGGCTGCCCTGTGCTGGCAGAGCCGAGGTCTGTCCTGTACTGTTTTGTCATGCCCCTTGCTGAGCAGGGGAGAAGTGGGAATGTAGTCAGGAAAGAAGTGCTTTAAACAGTTGCTGTCCACCACTGTTGAGAAACAAATGTATGACCACAACTTGGGTTTATCTGCACTACAAGGTTGAGATCTAGGAGTAATTGCTATAATTTCACTTGCTACGAAAGACTGGTATTTATAGTATGTACATGTTAGCATTCGCTGTAGCTGTGAGCCATTCCCCAGCTAGGTCAATAATGTCAAGTCCACTAGAAAGTTGACTGAAGTAGCGAGGATGTCCTGAAATGATAGGCAAGAAAACCAGATTCCGTGTAATAGTTTTCTCAATGCAGCCTCTACTGTCTTTTGTGAAGCGATTAGTTAAAATGACATGGACGTCAATATGGACACAAGAAAGAGCATGTTTCGTGGTAATTTTGGAAAAGACAGACATCCCTGAGAAAAGGATGTAATGCAAGCTGTAAAGCATTAGGCACCATTAAAAAAATTAAAATTAAATTAATCAACTACATTGAATATCTACATCAGGATGACACAAATGTTTGCTGAAATTATTCATTTTGGCAGATGTTCAGAAGCATCCTATTTTCTTTAGAGCTAGAACTCCATATGTCCTTGAATATCCGAAAAAAAAAAAAACCAAACCCCAAATACTTTTACATCTTTCTGCTACTTTCTGGACTGTATTGAGTTAAGGACCGCACTCTACTTAATGCCTCTGTAAATACAGCAAACAAGTTAGCTGAAGATACAGAGGAAAAAAATGGACATGGGAAGTCAGCCAAGCATGTCAAACAATGCCTTAAGGAGGGGGGGAATGAAACAATGCAAAAACCAATCCAATCTTACAAAAGTATTACTGTTTCAAGTAATATTATCATTAATGAGGGAGTAAGGGGGGCATTTTCCTCCTGCATTTGTAGGTACATATCAAACTTTAGTATCTAAGTAAGGAAGTAATACTTAGAGTACCCAGTTTAGGAGCCTATTTTTTTCTCACTGACCATGCAGAGACCCCTAAATGAGACAGCATAAATAACTTCCAATCTGTTAACTGGTCCCAGAGTAGTACATATCTTCCCACCAAATGTCTTCTATAAACAACAAAACCTTTTTCAGAGCATTATGAACATTACTAGGAATGCAGAATTGGCACAAAATATATACCACACATTTGATAAAACAGATTTTCACACAAATCTAGTCCAATCCATGAATCGATATTTCACGCATCCATGAAGTGATGTAACAATGAGGCATGTATGGTTTTGCTACTTTACCTGTTTTAATTCCATATTTTAAGGTATCCTTATAATCAGTAAGTATTTGTTCCAAGGACTCTGACTGGTCAGACAGCTCCAGGATGAGCACTTCCAAGCCTTCCAGAAGCTGATGGGGGTGGTGAAAGTCCAGGAATTTATTTTTTCCATCACAGGTTCTCTTAATGTAACTCAGGAGAATCTCTGTCACCTCAAGCAAGAACCATTCTGTGAAGCCTTCAGCATTTTTAGCAGGTAACAAGTCTATGCAGAAATGAGGAGAACATGTGAATCACTGTTAAGCTTTATCAGCTCAGCCAGGCTGGTCAGAGGCTGTTTTAGTGACTATGAATATTCTGCTGAGTTTCTCCCTGTATATCCATTTCACAGGCAATCAAACAGGAATGGGGATACAACAAAAGAGGGAGGAAAGGGAAAAATATGGTTAAGAACACAGGGCCTTAGCACATGATTGTTTTTGCAACATTTGTAATTATGCTGTACTTCTTGCTTCTGGCATAAGAAGTGCCACAGAGCGCAAACCTGGTTTGTGAGGGACTTGTCATTTGCTTAGTGGCCACCTGCCAATGGCTAATATGAGGAAGGGTGAGAAGGGAGGCATTAGCACACTTTGCAGCCATTCCCAGGACACAGCAGCATACTACTCCTCAACTCCACCTTCCAGCAGCAACAACAGAACGCATCTCCCAGCAAGAAAGGGAGACTTTATCTATAAATCTGCACACTGCTCAGGAGAGGTGGCTGCCACAGTGACCACTGTGGTTTCACAGGAAGAAGTGAAGAGCACAGAAGGTGAACATCCTTTCTTCTTCATCGTGATCCTTTGTTCCTCAGCATGGTCCTGAAAATGCCTTTGTTCATATTTACAGGGGAATTAGGAAGATGGACACAGCTGGAGGATGGTGAAAGACTTCCATGGCCTGTCTTGTGTCCCTCAATCCTCTGCACAACTGTTTTAAGAATCCACACCATCAGCAGTTTTCAGCCTCTGACTGAGGCAGCAACCTCAACAAATACTCTTCTCAGATTTTGCCTAATGAAAAGAAAGGAAATTTAATTTCCAGGTAAGTTTTGAAGAGGAAGACGATATAGCAGTGATGAAAAGAGACTAAGAGAACTGCAAAGAGTGATAATATACAGAGGCAGAAGCTGGAGAAAGGGGATCTTCACGCTCAGTGTCCTTCATTTTCTCCTCTCTCACATGTGGTGGTGGTCCTTAAGGACCCGGCCATAGTAGCTCCACAGCATGCTATGAGGCCCTGTGAGATATTCCTGAGAGAAGAGGCAAAGAGGGTGTGTTCTCAGTAATATTTAATATGTAGTAATCACAAATTATAAGATTTTTTTTTATTTAGCCTTACCTGATGCATAGATATTTGAAAAATAATTCCCAAAGCTCTCAGTGCAAGTCTGTCTCTCCTAACCCTCTTGCTGGAGACTGCAGATGTGTATTTTAATTACATCTCTAGGTTTAGAATTAGTGTCTTCATCTGCAGAAATACATCAGGATAGGGGAGAAGGTGGAGGGAGAAGAATAAGAAAAAAACATTATTAGGAACATAAGAACTTCCATACCTGTGAGATTAGCTCTTCATCTGATCCAACTGAAGATGGGATTTGTTATTTGACTATGAAAGTAAATTTTTGGTCTCATATAGCACCGATGCTGCAAAAAGCAACAGAGAGATTTGAAGAAGCAGTTTGAAAAAAACACAACCAACCAACCACAAAAAACTTCAGGTGAGGTTGCTGCACCTGGGAAGGCAGAGTAGCCTGAACCACAAGGATTGTCATAGCATGGCAGAGCAACTGCTTTACCTGTACATTGTCCTGAATCCGATTCCTAGCTGTGAGGGAGAGGAGGGAAGGGGAGAGATTAAACACGTTGATACAAACTGTGATTTGAGAAGTAACCAAGCTGCAGGTTGCTGGATGCTGGGGGATTATGCTGGGGTAAGTATCAATGCAGGGTTTTCCTGCATTATGGTCATTACTAAGGATAAACTACAGACAAGGGGAAGTCACATGATATTGAGACAGCAGCTATTGGCCTGTGGGTCATTCTTGCTTTTCTTCTTATTTTTAAAATAACAGTTTTAGTAAGAACAGAGGCTAAATCCTGGGCTTTGCTTAACCTCCAGATTTACATGGACTTCTATCAAATAATTGCATTTGTTGTAACTTTAGGTTCTGTTTTCATGATGTAGGTAAGGAACATAGTTAATTTCACTTGGCTTTTAAATAACAAAAGTAACTGAATCAAGTGTTACTTTTCTTCCTCTGTCACAGTGGTACCACAGCCCTTACTAGATAGTTTTATTTCCTTTGCTCCTAGCAACCAAGCACTTCCTTCATTGAAACTGTGGGTGCTGGTCTCTTCTGTCAGGTGGCTGGTGCTGGGACAAGAGGAAATGGCTTCAGATTGCAGCAGGGGAGGTTTAGTTTGAATATTAGGAAAAATTTCTTTACTGAAAGGGTTGTTAGGCATTGGAACAGGCTGCCTAGGAAGGTGGTAAAGTCACCATCCCTGGAGGTATTCAAAAAGCACTTAGACATGGTACTTCATGACATTGTTTAGTGGACACGGTTGATGGTTCAACTCGATCTTAAAGGTCTTTTCCAACCTAAATGATTCTATGAAACAACAAAATGTGAGCAAAAAAAGCAACTTGAGATTGCAGTTAGTGCTGGCCTACAAAGACAGGGGTAAATCTGATAGTCCTTGGAAAACCAGACATGCAGTGCCCAAAGCAGCTTCTGTAGCAGCTGCCAGAATTTCAACTCCCCAGATGAAATAAAAAGTAATACTTGGGAACCGTCCTGTCTTCTGGAAATTTAAAGTAGACTTTTATATCAATTTCTTTGAATTTGTAAAAGAGACTATTCAAACTTCTTTAAAAACCTGTGTTTTATAGTAGCAGAATGTTTACTTTTACTGCATATAAATGTCATATACATCCTGATTTGGAACTATGACTTCAGATTTTGTAGTACTGTTTTCAGGCACAAATGACAATAGCCACAAGTCTAACACAACTGTGCCCATAAATCAATCATTTAACTGCATTAATAGAGATAAAAAAACCCGATAAACTTATTCACACATTTCATGTACACAGGAAGAGCATAATCTTTATATGGCTGAAGTTACAACTGTGCAAACAGCGTTTACCTCAAATATACATGACATTTTGTCATCTGTCCTCCATTTTTTTGAACAGATTTGTTCTGTTTTGCCTGTAGTTCTAACTTTGACCATGCAAAGTAAGATTTATTACCAAATTTCTGTGCATACAGGAAAAAAGTCCCAATATGAATTTACATTTCAGTTTCATTCCTTGCAAGCTGTGAAAATAGCCTTAAAAAAATTAAATACTAATCTAGTTTTTGTGACTGCCTAAATTTCACTTTTGTTTTCTTAAAATGATCCATATATAAATTTGGTTTGTCATCTCTCCTACTCACTCTGACTCCCAGTGCAATGCACCCGTCTGTGCTTTTAGCCTCTGCTTTCCAATTGATTACACATTTGCGAATGATGAAAACTTAGCAGTGCTACTTGATAAACTCAACCTTTGGAGGGAGGGTGAAACCCACAAAAGAAGTTTCATCAGAGTAGTATCAGGCTGCAGAGTCCACCCCTCTGGGTTTGGCATACTCTGTAAAGTTCGAATGTCTAAGGAGTCCCAGATTAGTCAGGCTGTTCAGCCTAACTAGAAAAAATGGTACCACTTGGATCTCTCCCCACCCCAGCTGCTTGGATTTAGTAACATTTTTCCCCTAGGAAGAAATACTCAACCCTGAATTCCTTTCTAGAGGAAGGTGCCTA
>VYZV01002893.1:173160-183709 GCA_013401275.1 Pandion haliaetus | reverse complement strand
ACCCAAAATATGTGGGTTTTTTTCCTGAAATATGTCACAGTTTAAGCTTCCTCTCCCCTTCATGTGCAGGCTCTTTGTCTAAACTCCAGCTCTCAGAAGGTATCACTCTCCTCCCTCATCTTTCCTTGTCTACAGTATGAGAAGTGTATTTATGAGCAGTAGCTGTTCTACAGAGGACTTGAGGGAGATGAGAAAGGCAAAGTACAGTTTCAGAGAGGCACAACTATATTTTGAAGGTAAGAGATTTGGATTTTCAGCAGAAACATTTCAAGTTCAGGATCAAAAAAAATCTAGGTTTTCCCCGAAAAGCAGCTTTCTACATGAAAAGTCATACCGCTTCACTGTGGATGAAACTCTGTATGGACTAAAGCACAAGGATCCCTTGGGCCTGCAAGCATTGTAGCAATACTTAAGAGCCTTAAGGTAATTCCTGAATTAAGCCACAAGGCTTGTCTCAGCAGAGTCCTAGCTACTTCCCTATGAGCAATTACATAGTTCCATAAAGTTTCCCTTATCTTATCAAATCTTGGGTGAAAAAGGTAATGTTGGGATCTAGATGTAGCTTGAGTGACAGGGGCACTAGGAAAGGCTGCTTTAGAACAACATTTGTTTGGGTAGATCTTGCTGATATGCCTCATTCTAGGTTTGTGCTTATTTTCCAAACATCAGCTGATGAAATGGAACTGAAACCTCATATTTTGCATTAACCAACCAGCAAGTTGGCAGCACTCTTTTTCTGATGGTTTTACTGCAGTAAGAAAGAGGTCCTCCATCATTATGCAAAAAATAAATGAGGTGAACTTCTTCATATATGCATTCAGTTATTTATTTCAATTTCATGTTATCTGTTGACATCAATTGCCACCTACATACAAATGTGCCTACAGATGCATCTTTTGCATGATTTATCAATTTTACTTCCAGAGTTGGCTTGGGAGGGAACTGTTTTAAGAAGGTCCAAATATATGACTGTAGAAAAGAAAAAAAAAAAACAAAACAAAACCTGAAACCTACATGCTCCCTGTTGCACATGCAGTGAAAAAGTATGCTGTTTGGCAGAAGTTGGCCATGCATTTTCAAGCCCATGGATTCTACACATGCAGGTTTTATAGATTTTTCTTTTTAAAATTTCATCCCTCAGCTAGCTCTATCTAGTTTCCATTAATTTTAGCAGGAAATAGGTATACAAATCTAAAGATGAAATGTTTGCCTTTAATGACTGTCTAAAATTAAAGCCATTAACATTTACTAAACCTTAACCATTGGCCTTTTCTTTCATTAGCTTTGCTCTCAGTTATTTATTCTAATATCAATTTTATATTACAATAAATCCCAGTCTTTCTGAACTTCACATTTATTTTTTAATTATTGTTTCCTTGAAAAAGGTATATGAAAAGCCAACTACTCTTCAGCAAGAAATACTGCATTAGGATTATGAATACCAATTTTAGTTTTTAAAATGGCTAACATGAATTTAAAGCAACTGTGGAAAAGGATCTAGAAGTGTTAAGTGCCAGAGTTTTGATGCCTAGATTATAAAATGTTTGACTTGTTAGTTTAGCAACCATAAGTTTATAGGCTAAATGTTTGTGTAGATTATCAGCAGTTGAAATTACACGTCATGTCATCAGGAGTGCAACTAATTCTCTCTGAATTTGCAATATAATTTTGGATCTTACTATTGCTTTTGGAATTTGACAAAACTTTGGGAGACCAGACCAGAACCTCCTACAAGATTTACTCCATTTTCCTCTGTAAAGTTAATTTTCACTGCATTTGCATCCCTTCTCTCAGCCAGTATATTTACCAACCTAGAAATGTGACAGCACAGTTAGGAGTCCACCTGGTCAACACTGTTGTGTTGGCTGCTACTTGGCCCTTTCTTTACATATCCAAGCAAAACACCAAGCTAGCAGATGCCTCGAATTCCCCTGAGCACAAGAATACGGCAAAGTTAGCACGGTTGGTCTCTCTAACACAGATAAGAACAAGGAAAATGGGCATAAAAGGAAGCATATGCTGTTCTCACGATACTGTTTTAAAGTGGGATGAAGCCTCTCTTTCATTCACTTCCAACATATGGCCCTTTCTTCACGACTTAGGAGATGCTGCTTTCTTTACTACTGGAATAATGCATCAGTAACATACCTGTATGTGTGAAAGATAAATGCATAACAACATCAAGAAGCTTTCTTCCCTCTGAATTCATTTGTACAGAAGGAGCTTGGAGAGTTAAGAGGAAAGCACTTAGCTCAAAACACTCATCAGATTAGACACCATTCTTGAGGCACAAACTAGCATCCCATTTAACATGTTAGGAGGAGGCTGGGAGAAGGACAGAAAAAAAGTTTTTGAAGTGGCTGCTCACTTTCAATTTCCTCAGAAAAAGAGAAGACAGGGACCACAATAAAGCCTGTCACAACAATTTTGGAAGCTGTAAAAAATACGTTTGCCTTTTAAACTACTCCTTTGAGCACTCCATGTTCTCAACAAGGGTAATTGAAAGACAAAGCTTTTACAGCTTCTGAAATGCTTGTCCCTGTTCCCTCTCTACATAGATCAAGGACAGTAAGAGGGTAATTACTGACTCCCTGGAAACATACAGCCCACCAAAAGCTTGAAAATTAGCAGATATGCCCTTTTTCTGTCCTTACCCCCTTCCTTAAAACACAGTTATTTTACAAAGGTTATTTTTTCCCCTTGATCCTCCTTCTTAGATTAGCTACCTGCAATGTGCTACAAGGGCCTAAAATTGACCTACTTGACCACAGGAGGATCATCCTTGCTTAGATATCTTCTCTGGTTTTGCAAAAGTTACTGTAATTGCATCTACATTGTCTTTTCACTAGGCACCAAGGAGTCGACTCCTTCATGCCTGCAGTAGTTTAGGCTTCTGCCTCACCAGATCTTCAATTCTCCCCCAGACAAGGTCAAACAGTACCCATACTGCAAACTGGCTGCTTTGCCTCCTAACCCAATGCCCATCCACAAGCTTCTCCGGCTGGGAAGTGTGGTCTCACCTACCCTGCAACACCCACAGCATCTATCTGCTTCTCTCATTATACCACTGCCCCAGCACTCTCTGCCAAAGGCCATGCCAGATGCTTCATCTAAGTTACTGCCCAAATTCTGCCCACTCCTCCCTCTGTTCCTATTGCTGACAGGGAGGTTATAACACCATGAACAGGTTGGGTTTTGGGACAGAGACAGGACTTGGGCAAGGCTGCTTCCTCAGCTCCAGCAGGAATTTGTGTTGCTTTAAAATGACCATGCAACTATGGCCTAAGATTATGTAAGATTTATGTATTAAATGAATGTCCCATATGTGCACATACACAGAAATGTCTAGAGAGCACGTGGTTACAAGCGACATGATCTACAGCAGGTTTCTGTTTGGTGATGCCCCCACAATTTAGAATCGTCTGATGCACAGGTTATTAGGGACAAGGGAAACTCAGCTCTCTTCTGGGTAAAGGCCTAAACCCCCCTGGAGAGCATTCTGTCTTCAGTGTGGGGTGAGGCTCACATGCATATACCTCCTCCATCACCAGGGCTCCACGGAGGCAGTTTAACAGCCAGCCTTGGCAAACTCTTCCACTTTCTCTCAACCTTGCACTATGCAGTTCTTATCCTCAAACCTGGAATTAGCTGCAGGACAGGGCTCCCTTTTCCAGCTGGTTAGTTGGCTTAATCTATTAAACTGCCTCATTTGGAAGGTGTCATGACCCTTACAAAACCACCACTTGTGTTTGGCATTTTGTGTGAGCAATGCCCACACAAGTAAATAGATGCAATCAGACATAATATACCATACTACTTTCTTTGTCTTAACTGACAGCCTCTTATAAGCCTTACTAGTTTGTTTGTATCTAATCTGGGGCTAGGACTGCAACTAGATAAGAATAATTAAACATTCAAAGTCTATTTGCAGAAAACAGCCTCTGACTTGATATTTGCAAATGCCCTGCCCTGCAGTGCAGAAAAATTTGAAATCGTTAGAAAGTCATCTGAGTGACACACATATACAGGTTCTGTTATGATTCATGCCTACAGATCAAGCCTATAGGAGATACCTTGCTGTATTGCCTTTTATGCTAGTATCCAGAAAACTGTGCCATTAACAGCAGATCGCAAAAACCCAAGTGATAGAAGGGTTCCTTTCATTACTTAAATATGGCCCTCAAGCTTTGATGAGGTAATTGTGTGAAGAGGTTTGACTATTTCCTTGATAAAAACACGAGTCATTTGTTAACTGATACTGGAAATGCTATTTCAATAAATCACAGAAGGGGAGCTCTCATTTCTGCATTACAACAAGCTGCTTTAAAACCAGCCCAAACCAAACAACAATAAGCATCAAGTGAAAGAGTGAAATATGGAAAACAAAAGGAAGCAAGCTATAATTATTGGTGCCCATAGCATACAACTCACAATCAACACTCAATGCCACCCAAAATAGCCTCTGGCAAATGCTGAACAGTTCTTAATCCCTTTCTACTGAGGTCAAGCATTTGTCCCATCTGTGTGACAGATCTGTCCTGCGTAGGCTGATAACTATTTGCCTCACCCAGAAATTAAATAGCTTTTGTTATAATCACTAGGAAATGTTCCAGAAACAAAATAAAGGTTTTCAAATGGGAAGGTAGGAGGAGGGGAGGTGGAAGGAAGGAAGAGAAAAATCTGGGAGAAATTAAAACAAAGCTCCACACCCAAATAATCAGAGTGAAGTAGAAATTTGGTTGGCTAAGTGAACAATAAAAGGCAAGACGCAAAACAGGGTGCAGATTTGAACAATAGAACAGCAGTGTGTACAGAAGAAATAAAGAAACCCCAAGCTTTGTAAACCCAGGAGGATTACGTCTAGGGCTAAATGCATGTCAGACATTTCAAAGCACCAGTGGCTTAGTAATAACACGACTGGACTACAAAAGTATTCAGGCAAATAATTATGGTTTGTAGACTAGGAACTAAAAGCAGTCCTGGCTTCAACAGATAGGTCTTACACCCCAGGGATTTTTCTGCCCCTTATTCATTCTGTGTCTGCTTCTCCAAAGGGAAAGCAGCTGTCCTGACTCCTTGCTGGTGGCAGCGAGGACGGGGCACTGGGGACACTCCTCCCCCAGGGATGCATCTTCCTTATTCCCACACAGTGTTCCTGGGGCACAGCCTGACTCCCCCCAAAATCAGGTCCCTAGCTGATGCTATGGATCATGCAGAGAAGTGGAAATACAACAGAGCTGCTCTGTCATTGATGAATTGAACTATTGATTCACATATTTCTGGAGTTTTAAACAATGCCAATTGATGATTGGCCTATAATTAAGTGTGACAGAGGCAGCGCATCTTCAGAAAGTCCATTGGAGAGTGACACTGCTAACACAGTAATTTGGAAAACTAGTACTGCTTACAAATGGTATGCACATTGGATGTCAGTATACAGCATTTTTCTCCTTGGTGTATGAATTAATCCAATTCAGTCAGCACATACCTACAAGCAGCTGGAAATGACAAAGCAAAGCCATTAATCACCCATTAACAGAAGCTAAATAAAAGTGTGCTTTATAATAATGCAACCAGAGACATGACAAAACTAATAAATAAACCATTTCTGCAAGGAAAAACCGCACGTTTTCCTGTGGTGCTCATAGTACTCAGACATTTAGGAAAATTTATACAACACTTTAAATAAGTCACTGATGCCCCCAAGTTCTTATAACTACAATAATTTAACACTTCTTTTTTCTAATCATTGGGATGATATAGCCATACTTGCAACTACAGTCGTTTAAAAAAACCCCAGTAAAACCCAAGTAACATTGTAAAACATTTTCCTGCTTAGAATAAAACTGCAGGAATGTGTGTTGCACCCAGAAGTATTCCCCACTCAATCCCACTAAGTCATGCAGTTAAACAACTTTCTATAATACAGCAATAGCCATAACACTTTTGCTTAAAATATGCTTTGAAATACACTTGAAACTAAACAAGAATCTGACAATCTAATTGCTTCATGGAATAATGAGTTTCAAGTTGTGCAAGGCAGCAATTAGTTTGAATAATGAAAAGATGAGGTTGTAAAAAAAACCCAACAGTATTCTGATATTTAGATAAACATGTTTTTAATTTAAAAATTTAGTAAAAACTTAAGTGTTTTAAACCTGACTTTTTTAGTAAAAAGCTTGATTGTTTTGTTTCCTTTTAATTTTTCTTAGAAAATTGGGAAAATGCAGTGAATGAATTTTCCTCAGCTTAATTTTTTTGGTTTTTTTTAATAAGACTGAAATAATTTCTTATTTAAAAGATCATGATTGAAATTTAAATGATTGTGCTTTGGGTGAAAGTATTTTCCCCTGTTCTGGGAATTATATTAGAACAAATATAGCAGAAAAAATATAACAGAAGTTAGCATGAAAAACTAATATAACTTTTTTCATAAAACCTTAGAACAATTAACTAAATTGTTTACATATTTTGACCAATTTCAGTCATTTTATGGTTAAAATGTTACAATCATGCTCAATTTCTAAAGACAAAGTAATTTTAAAATAAATTTATCTTTTAGTATTTCTTTTTTAAAAGCTCAAGTTAATTTTTGTTCCCCCTATTGATTACTGATTGTAATAGTTTCTCATGCGTTTTATCTTTGGCCAACAGCTCTAGTATTTTCATTGATTCTTCTTACTGAAGTGTGCTCAAAGAGAAAGTACATGAAGGTACCTCTGCAAGGTTGTTTAAATAAAACATATCCAATCAATATTGCAACATGTTCATGCACTGTTTAAAAAGTGGTTTACATAATGTTTTAGTCTCGCACTACTCCTCTACGTAATATTGACTCCAAAAAAAGCACTCTGGATTTCATTTTGCAAGTATAACATGTACTTTGCCCAGAGTATTCATTTTTAAAAGGATATTGCCTCTGAACTTTTATTGAGCCCAGGGCCTTTTATCTTTATTGAGTGACAAAATTAAATCAACAGTTATTTATTGTAGCCCAAAGCAAATATACCTTCTTTATTTTTCTTAATTACACTGCTTAATAATTGAAGACAAATTGAACTATTTGGCTAATGGCCCAAATCGGATCGGCCACAGACCTGCAAACTCTCCAGATGAGAGCACAAGCTGATTTACCATGGTCTTGCCTCTGCTTTATTCCTTTCCCTATTTTACTTGCTGAGCTGTACCTCTAGGGCAGACTGAAGGAACAAGTGTCTCAGGCAATCCCCCAGAGAGCCTCATGTAAGAAAGAATATAGCAGGTGAAAAACCCCCACAAAACACAATGGAGAAAGAAAACTGGAAATCAAGACATAATGAGTTGTTATTTTGTAGCTCCTCTTTGATCTTCATCAAAGCCTTTCAAATGCATTTAAAAACATGATTAGAATCAATCAGGACTTAAAAAAACCCCAACTCTTTTAAAGCCTAAAGTTTCCCCCCCCATTTTTGGAGCATGCCTATTCTTGAAAAAAAGGGTTCTTTGAACTGAAACTTGCTGGGAAGGTTTCTCAGAGCTATGTTTGCATTTCTCCTAAAGACAAGAGACAGAAGCACAGCAGCCGACAGGTGAAGACATTCCTCATGACTGTAACCATGCTGGGAATCTGTTAGAAATACGGGTGTGCTGCAGGCACATTTGTGCACAGTGCTGCTGGATAAGTCGTTTTTCCTAAGAGCAGGCATGCCTGTTGGAGGACATGGATGCTGTAAGCAGCACAAAACACTGAGCGCAACTTTGAGTGATTGGGCATGAAGTGGGATAATCCCCACTTCCACACATATGTCTCAATCTCCACAAGACAGAGTGTTTAGGAACGTAAAAGATGACACCCAAGCCTAGGAACTATGCAGTTGTGGAGATCATCCTTCAGAAAGCAACAGAGCTGTGATCTTGGGGGGGGGGAAATCCATATCCATGGGAGCATTTACTTATATGATCAACGTCAAACACATCCACAACTTTTTCCTAACCAATCTGTCCCATATAAGGGTCCATTCTAGTCTGATACTGTATTGGTATCAGCACAGAAATGCATACGTTGCTGGAAGAGGTTTTGTTGCTGTTACAAAAAATACAGATAAAATCAGTTCTCCCTTAGGTATTCTTGGGGAAAAATAAACAAACAAATTTTGTAAACAGAAGCAATTTTGTAAGCATTTTGTTTATTCTGTCGGAAAGCAGAGCTATCAAGGCACAAGTTCCGTCCACACCTCTTGAGGAGATTGCCACACAGCATCTCCAGGCTGGAAAGACATTTGTCAGTCACTGCTGCTTTAGTAAACACAGGGCACTCAAGACCTTTGTCTTCCTCTTATTTGTATATTTAGAAACTTCTTCCTTTTCTGAAGAGTTTTAAAAAGTGCAGTTTCCCTATCATGCTGTTTGACTACTGTAACTATAACCTCATACAATGAAAGTGTGAAATTTGACACAAGATGTAATATATTTATATTAATACAATACTAATTATAAATGTATTTTAATGCCCTCTGTATCTGAAAGCATGTATGGCCTCTTCCCTTTTTTAATGAGTAAGATGTGCGTCTGACTCTTATGCTACTAGAATTACCTTCTTTCAAAGCAGTTAGCACACAACAAATCAGATGAGCTGGAGGGCATAGGGGCAGTGGTGAGAAAATGATAAGAGAAGTTTAAGTGGACTGAAATTAACCGGAAAGAAACCCATGGAATGAAACAGTTAAAAAGTAAGTAAGGGGAGACAAAAGGGAAAGGTGTCTCAAAATATGAATGTGTTGCAGGGAATTAAATCTTTTGCTCTTGTTTTCCCTGTGACCTAGGCAATCAGAACTTCCTCACTTAAATCTATTGGCTTATAGGGCTTTAAGCTAAAATCTTTCCACATTTTCCACCCCACTCACCCCCCATAAAATTGCAACCCTAAAGCCATCCAAATGTTATGGGCATATTTGTTTGTCTGAATTGGAACTTTCTACTGTGCAGTTATTCAATATAATGCTTCCTTCCTTCAAAATAACACTAATAAGCAATTACTAAGTATATATTTGGGAGCATGCCTAGAGAAGAGAAATCAATGTAGTTTTCTGGGTGTATCCCAAACACAACCTGATTTAGTTTTTCTTATACACCACTTCAGAGGTTATTAAAGAGTTGACCCCTTTCCTCATAGATAAGTACCAAAAAAATTCCCAGAGGCCTCTGCTCCAAGAAAAAGAAAAATCAAAACAAACCCTAATAACAACATCAGGAAAACTCAGGTAGGCAGAAAACTGCCTCAGAGGCAGAAGCTGGTCTACTGAAATGTAAAGAGTCATGGAGTAGTTATCCCAACACTGACATGGAAAACCATACAGCACCACCTTGTGAGCTTCCCCTAAAAATGCACTTAAAGAGACTGAAGATACAGTTGGAAGCACATTGATCAGACTTTGAGCATGACTAGCAAAATGAGCAAAGACTTTGAAGCTGGATTCAAAACGCGTAGTGTGTATAGAAGAGCTTTAAAAAAAAGAAAAATAAGATGGCGTTCAGAGATAATGCAGGTATTAATAAAGACCAGAAAAATCACCTCTACGTATATTGAATAGGCAAACAAATTCTGCATTACCAAGGTCCTTCACCATAGGGTCTGCCAACAGTTCTTCTAAATAATAGCCGTATCTTCAAAACTGCTCTATTTCTGACCTCACTGGGAATGGAGCAACCCCGCAGCAGTGGAGCCACTGACAACATCAACATCCAGCTCTGAATGAAATGACAAAACTTTTTCATTGCTTCTGCTATTTCAATCCAGGAACAAAATACATCCCTTTTGGAGACTGGCAAACAAATAAAACATACAGCCACTGCATCCCTCATACACACACAGAGCACCATCACCAAAATGCAGTTTAAACAGAGAAATTTTGTACATTTAAATAATTAAGTTAGGAAAAGCTCTCATGTGACTGGAAATACTCAAGTGCAAAAGTTCCTTAGAACGCTGCAGCTTACATCCTTCCCTTTCAGTAAAGTTATGCAAACACAAGTCCATATATCAGTGAAATAAAGTTCTGCTCTTTTACACTTTACGTTAAGTCTAGTACCTCATTTAGTTGTGTCCACAAAGATGAAAATATAGGCAACTAACTTTTGTAGAGGTACATCACTTCAGAATACCACTGGTCACAGAATATTGTTTTACAAAAGAGGAAGCCTTGATATTCACCCTCCAATAAAAAACTCCACTTACGGTAAAGGTATGACTAGAGAAGAAAACACTGACAACAGCTACAGCTGCTCTGTTTGAAGGGTTCTACTACCTATACCCAAAAATCAGTGGGTCAAAAAAATGAGTTGAAAACTTCCGTGCCTTCTCTGCCCTTTTTATGGCCATGAGGTTTTGCTCTTCACTCTCCCCACCAAAAAACCCCACAAAGTGAAACACTAACTCCACTGAGAACGACTAACAGTGAAGTTGATTTCCCCACATTCACTTAATGGTAAATTTTGAAGATTCTTATTCAGAGCAGTTCAGAGTAAAGTCAAAAGAAAATGTTCTCTGGCTGAAAAAAAATTCCCAAAGAGC
>VYZV01002893.1:161859-173145 GCA_013401275.1 Pandion haliaetus | reverse complement strand
AGCTTGTAGTAAGTAGGATAATTTAAATATAAAGATTTAAAATTTATAATCTCATCAAAAACTGAGACAAGGATACCCTTGTTCCCCTCTTAGTAAACAAGTTTGCTATTTTTCCTCTTTTCCCATTATACTTTTTCTTTCATTGTTCCAGTCTGATTTTGCACTATTATTGGAAAAAAAAAGGGACCATAATGGCACACTGTGTGCCAGAGAAAACTTTAGCAATGTTTTGTACAAGGGCAAAGTACTTTAATACTCCTTATTTCTGCAGAAAAAAAATATGTCTCATAAAGCCTAGAACTACATTTGCCTTCTCCCCCTNACTGTCCTCCAGCATCCTATTTTCATTTCGGAAAAACTCACTGTTGTGTCTCCTTTGAGCCTTTGTCTAAGTGCCTGTACTACTTCCCATCTTCTGGAAATTAGTAACTTTTCACAAATCATCATACCAAATCCTTCACTGAATTCAGCGTGAATTACCCTGATAGTTGTTTTTCCAAAACAAAGAAAGGTAACAGGCTCCGGGTGGTGAACTCATGCTCCTTTTTACCCTGTTGTCCGTGCCTTTAATTACTCTTATGTTTGTAATTTGATTTTAATCTTTCTGTGCCACTGAGGTGAGACTAAAGTAGATGCCCAGAAAGTGTATGAACAATATTGTCGCCTGACGTAGCCCACCTTAGAGCAAGGGATGTATTTAGATGCACTTAAAATCATAGGGTGTAGAGGGTGCTGTTGCACTGAGCATCTAACAACGTTCTTCCTACAGCTCTGAAATCAGGCAGTGTCCATGTATTTTTACTGCGTCTTATAGCTGAAACTCAGGATATTTGCTGTCATTTGCTAAAAACCCCAAATACTATTAAAAAAATCATAACTCACTTTCAGTCTTGTAAAAGATGAGTCAATGGCAGCTTCATGGTCTTAATAACAACCCAATTCCTACTTTATAAGCCTGCAAGTAAAACATTCATTTCACTGCCCGATACCAGCTGGAAGTTTTAAACATCATGGGAACTATAAGATCAACTCTTATTGTAACAGTCTAGCATGGACACTTTTTGTTGGTCTCTTTTTTTAACCATGAAGCATAAAGAACAAAGTTTGGTATTTTCCGTTTCTCTGGCAGGAGTCAATAATATTAATACCACCCTCAAAGAAGGGAAGGGTAGCAGAGGAAAGTAGTCAGGTTCATAGATGGATGACTGAAAGGGAAGAAACACTTTAGAAATATTCTCCAATACATATTTTGCCCTCATTTTTCAAGAGAGTCTAATTTTAGCTTGAGCCTTTCAATAAGCAAGTTACTACTTTCATGCTGTGTTGCTCAGGTTTCCGATATACTTCTACATCAGTATTCCAGTGAAGAGGTGCAAAGGGAGACAATCAGCTTCTGCTAGCAAAAGGTCTGTTTCCTCTGTTTCTACCTGTTGTGGGTACAAGATGGTTTAAAAAGCAGAAGAAATAAATACCCTGTAAGACCAAGCACCTGTGCAATTTTTAGAAGCTCCAGCTCTTGGAAGATTTTTTTCTGGAGGGGGAAGAGAAGGAGGAGGAACAGGTTCCCCTTCTTTCTCCACCTCCCCACCCAAATAACGTCATTGTGAAGAAGCATTTGAAATACATAGCTAGTACATCTTAAAGGCTAAAAACTAGTCAGCAAGTCAAAAACTCATTTGAAAATACATCCTTCCCTCCTCCCCCTCCTAATTATTTCTTGGTTAGCTTTATGACAGTCAGGTAGGAACAGCTGTTATCTGAACATTAGGACTGACAAGACTGAAAATCCAACCCTCACACTATTAATGGATCTAATCTTTTTGTTTAAGAACAAAAGATTGTCTCACATATAAGCATTTTTTTTAAAAGGTGTTCACATCCCCTGAGTAATGAAAGTTTATGCTGCCTTTACATGACATTTCACAAATTTTATCTTACCCTATTTTGATATTGAAGATTTGCAGCACATAAATGAGTGCAAAAAAGAAAGGTAAAGACTCTACACTATAGTGCTCACAGCTCTTCTGTTTGGAGTCTATAGTGCAGTGATGAGAGAGCTGAGAACATTCTGAGAACATTATCACACAAGTGTGCTATGTTGAGTTGCTCCCTTGGTAGAGATTTTTGCCATGAAGACTTGCTAGAATTTGTGGGTTGTTTTTTGTTTGTTTTGTTTTTTTTTTAAGAAATGGTAGATGAATGCTAGATGAAAACAGAACAAAAGACCTTTTTTAAGTGGCAGATTCATATTCTCTTCTGTATTGGTGTAGATACAAAGGAACAACAAAGGTCACTTACTGACTGACGGTAAGAAAGATGAAGTACATGATGTGGCTACAGTAGTCACTGAGGGATTTCAACAACCATTGCCTTCACACTCTTCTGAAAGGAAACAGGAAGAGAGCTTGCCTACCAGCTGCCTAACTTGATCTGAGAAGAACAGAGGTTACTCTCTTTTGCACTTTTCACTAGGCCCATACTTCAAGCAAAGACCATTTTACACTCATTTATTTGTACCCCCTGTTGAATGTAGTAATTTAGGTCACAAGCTCTGTGGGACTCAAACTTCACCTGTTTGAGTGTCCAGCCCCTTGCATCACACATGCCTCAATGATGACAGAAATCCTTTGCAAACCACACTTCTAAAAAAAAAAAAGTTGATACAAGAGATTCAGTTCACTGGATTCAGGACCAGCACAGTCATAATACTAATATAGTGCCTAAATTAGTACAAATGCAATGTCTAAACCTAAACCCAAATATTTTATACTGTTAAAAAATTGATTATTTGATTGGCTTCAACAGCATGTTCAGCTTGGTGAAAGGAAAAGCAAAGGAAATGTCTAGCAACTCAAAGTTCACCACTGAAGGCAGAAAGACAGCAATTTCCAAAATGTATACTTAAGAAAGTCAAAATGATGTCTGGTTGCTGGGAATAAGGGAAGGTGAAAGATGACTCAACTCTAGAGAACTAGTTGGATATTAGTTTATATGGGGACAGCTGAAGTGATGAGCTATAAGATCAGAAAATTGAGGTTTGTCCATCAAGGCAAAGGACCAAGTTTCAGCACAATGGAAGAACACAAATGACAGCTCAATAATAGTTTGTTTCTGAGGAAGAGCAGTTCAACACACTGAGACTAGCATTTACGAGCTTACAAATACTTTAATTACAATAAGCTGACTCACTAGCACCTATGCATTCACATCTAAACCAAATCAGAAAACAAAGGTCAGGCTAATATAAGGTGCTCTAAAGTTCAGCCAAAGGCTTTGAATCATGGCAGAGCTATGTTATCCTGCAGTTCTTCCGCTGACAGAACTGTAGGCTCCTAAATGGCTCCATTTATAACCACCTCTTTTCACTGATGCATAACTTTACCACAGGCAATTCTCAGAGCAAGTCAATCCAACCAGTATACTCCTCTGGAGCTCAGCCTGACCTGTGCTGGAGAGCCAGTGAGCTGAACCAGGTCACCAGCTTGTCTTTGCCTCTGTGGTGATAGAGGTCTGCTTTATCCATCTGAGCTGGGACAACAGCCAGCCTTGCTTGACCTTCTCTTCCCTTTTCAAGAAGTCTTCCCAGACTGTCAATCTGTCTCTAACCTTTTAGGTAAGCATTGTCTTTTGACCTTAGCTCTGGTGAATAAATAGGTTTGCACTGATCTGTCTGACATCCTATTTTGTTTTAAGTGGTGGACCTTGCCAGTGCTTTAACTTTCCATTGAATTTCTTTAACACCTTCTGGTTGATCGAACTGCATCTCACATAGTCTACAATCATATCCCAGTTCTCTGGAACTTGTATCTGTGATATAAGCAGTTTCTCTCATGGTTTTATCCCCTTCTACTTTATTTCAGTGCATTTTAAAATATTTATGCCAGTTGTACAATAAAATCAAAGTATGCATATAGCTATGACCTTTGATAAAATGTTTTAAGCTACTAATAGAGACACCTACAAAGAAGAAACACCAAAAGATACCACACAAGTGGAATTTCCCTTCTCCCCGATTCCCACATTCTGGGATCTGACAAGGAAAAATACTGTGGATGGGTCTTTCAATATCCATGAAGGTAGGATATTTGCACCAATGTCTGTAGAGAGTTTTGCTGTGGTATTACATTGCTATAGTAATGAAAACAGTTATAGACATAATTTGAAGCACATTTTCTTGTTCTGAGGAAACTTTCCCATCTGCTACGTGTCTTCTCAGCTCCTTGAAATTTATTATATAGCGCTTCTGACCAAAGACAATTCCAATAACTCAAAGAAACCTTTCAATAGTAGTGTATGAAATTAAATGGGAGGTCATATTTAATCACTAGACTTCAAGAATGAGGTACAAAATGAATTAATTACTTCAGTACAGAAGGAGACATGCTGCACTTCAGAGGGCACCCATATAGCCACAAAAAAAATTGCCACAATGCTGAAGCTAGAACACTTGCTACTGTAAAAGACAAGTATTTCCAACAATGAGGGCAGATAAACATGAGAACAGATTATGGCAAGAGCTTTACCATTACCTGAAATCTTTTTATTCAAACAGAATGTGTTAGTAAGACATAGGCTGTAGCACAGGGACAAGGTAGTCAGCCCAAAACGGAGTGAAATTTTATACTGGCTCTACTGAGGTAGGAGGTTTTCAAGGTTTATTATTAGCTGTCTGATTTTCTGAAACATTTCATATTTTACCAACTATAACAGAAAAGGACTCACTATGCCTACTTAGAAATAGCAGACTGTTTCCTCAGCTCTTACCCACCTCAGCAATAGAAGGAAGAGATCAGTGTCTTGCCTAAATGGAAGGGAGCACTTTTTATTCTTAAAAAAAATAAAAAAGAAACTACCTGCTTGCCTGTAAAAGAGAAAAAGCACACAGAGAGGCTATTTTTCTCTTAGAGCACATCACTGTGAGCTTGTGCTGGAAGAGCACATCAGACCCCACCTGAATAGATTGCTTCCCAATACAGATGGATATGTCTGCTGCTGCTTCTCCCAACACCTGCAGTTCACTTACCAGAGCACACAGATTTCATATGCCAGTAACCCCAGGAGGAGTGTTCCTAGCCTAAGGATGGCATGTGAATTTTTACAGCTGTAAAATGAGATACTTTTGTTTCCTCTCACTTAAGGGCAGCTCAGCAAAGACACCTGGAAATAATCCTCTGTGTTAAGCACCTTCCAGTATCTCTAAGCATTCTTTAACTGTATATACCTTATCTGAACAGGCAAGCAGAGTAAACATAATTCCCCAGATTAAACTCTCCAGTGATTTTTATTCTGGGTGCAGAAGCTGGTTTGGATAAAAGAAAGAGAGGAGAGATATCAAAGGATAAAACAGAACAGGAAGGCAAGGATAAGAGGAGAGAAGAGCAGACAACCCATGCATAGAAAAAAGGCAGCACAGACTTCAAAACTGGTATCAACAGCTTCATATCACCAGCTACAGACACCAGTTCACATGAGGATGGCTCTGTCACTCAAAACTCCTCGTCTTTCTTCCTAGCAATTCTGTGGGGAGAGGTGGTTTGCTGGGGGCTGGCGTGGGCAGGTAGTGTGTTCTGGTGACCTGATACAACCTTCTTGAACCATACGCTCCTCATGAGCCTGGGTTACCATAAAATTGATGGCAGTAACCCAGGCAGGTCCCTGCCTAGGGGAAGAAGCAAGTTAGTGGGAGTTGCTGCAGCCATGGTCACAATGTCACCCTGCCAGGGACTACCTGTCTCAGCCCAGGCTCCTCTGGCAGCAGGAACAGGGGGATTCCTGGCTAGCTGCAGCCACCCTCTCCCTGAATGCTTCCCTCAAAGCCTCTCTCCACAGGTTTCTCTGGGGCTTGCAGTTTACAATCCCATTAGTCAGGATGGCAGCTCAGGGAGAGTCAATTCAAGCATAGGCAGCAGTAGTAGGTAGCTTGATGTGCATAGGAAGAGAGCAGGACAGGCAAAGCAGATGCCAGCTTCCACTCCCAGCACATACATCCTTACTTGCCTGCTTTATACAAGATCCTTTTGCTGCTTAGAGCAGTCACCTCAACTTTCACATCTTTTCTGGGTGGCAGCAACAACAGCAACTGACTGTGAAGATCTGGAGAAAGGGTCCATGCTACATACAGAGTTCCTCAAGACAACCAGAAAATAGCTTTCTGAGAAAAAGCTGAGGTTTCTGATATTTCCTAGAATTTCATATCAGTTTACTTACCGGCTGCTCTTTCACCTCAAAGCTATGGGACACCATCTCCTTCTTCCACAGAGAATCAAGACCATGTTGAAGCTCTGTCTTTATAATGTTGTCAGCCAATCTTAGCAGCACTAGATCACCTATTTTTAATGACTCATCAGATGCAGCCTTCTGCAGTTTGCAAGATAAAATCTACTGAGAAGGAAAAGGAAGGCCCAGGAAGTATAACGAGCCTCATAGCACATTCAGTTAATCTCCCTCCTCACATTTGTATCAGAGCAGTGTCTACTGCTCTTTTTCAACGTAGTACTGAAATAGGAATGCATAGAATGGCCTCAGCTACCAACCAGCAATAATTGCCATTGCCTGACAACTTATAACAGGCTAAATCTGTTAAATTTGTAAATAGGCTGCCATTGCCACACACTTGCAGAGCAAGCTGTAATCACTTGAGTTGCTGAGAGTGCTGCAGGCTGCCTGCCTCTCTCCACCCTGTTCTCAGGTTGTGCTCGCTTCCCACAGTAAGATTCAGAGCAAATAAAAAACTAAATCCTGCAAAGATTGTTGATGAGAGAGCAGACAATATTTACTAAATCACACGTTCTTTGGGGCTGTCTGGCTCTTTATTGCAAACAGCTCATTTTGAGAAAATTCAGCCCCCTGCCCCCAAGAGCAGTGCCTAAGGAAACCCAGAGATACCAAATGGCAGCCTGCAGTTTTTCTGCTGTAAACAGTTTACTTTCCCTTTTACATTACTGTAGTGTGTACTAGAACAAGCAACTAGAATTCTTAGAAAAGTGCCCTTCACATTATCCTGTCTCTAGGTCTGCCCCTTTCTTATAAATAATGCTGATAAATCCCATCTAATTCAATCCAGTTACATTTTTAAGTGTGTTTCTGCACCCAAAAGCACTTCCATTTTTTTTTCTGCTGTATCAGCTGGTACACTAAAGAAATTATCTTCTCACTTTATGTATTTTACTTCCTGGCTGCAAGAAAACCCCTAGTATACTTATATGCACAAACAAGCAGAAAGTGAGCTTGCCATATATGAGGCTGTTTAGTTCACGAGTAGTGCTCACAAAAGGCAGTGAAGGCACCTTGGCTGGCCACTCTCATTATAGTCATCAGACAAGCAGGTACTGTGTATGCTCAGTAGGAAACACACAGCAGCACACAGATAGTTATGGAAATGAAACACTCTGCCAAAGGCTTCAACCTGCTGTCAGCTCTGGCAAGACAAAGCATAAGCATAATTAGATTTTCAGTGGCACAGGCTAGTTAGCTCTCAAACTACCATACTCCTTAAGCAGAAAGGGCATCTGCTTGTAACTATGTCAGCACTCAGCAGGGTGTGAAGTGCAGCATTCCATTTTAAGGATCAAGTGGAGCAGAGGCTGGATATACCTTTCATGTAAAGCATCGAATGCTCACAACATCTTTCTGATGTGATGGAGATTTATTTACAACAGAATTAACTTCCATGGTTTATGAAGTGAAATCTGTCACTAAGCATTGGCAAGTACTCTCTGCAACTTCAGAGACTCATACGGTCAGGGAGGTGGGGGGTGGGGGCATGTGCTTTCATTAGTCACAGATCATCAAGATAGCTTAATTCCTCCCTGCAGACCTTATTTCACCACTGGGTTGCCCCTCCAGGTCACTGCCAGGGTGCAGGCTGCTTTGCTTAGGTGCACTGCAGCTCAGGATGCAGCTTGCTCATTTTCAGCTTGTCGCAGGAGATGCAGACCAGTGGGAAGCCAGCTGTACTGCCAGCTTCCCT
This sequence comes from Pandion haliaetus, assembly GCA_013401275.1. Lineage (NCBI taxonomy): Eukaryota > Metazoa > Chordata > Aves > Accipitriformes > Pandionidae > Pandion > Pandion haliaetus. The sequence continues at coordinate 165,176 of VYZV01002893.1, read as the reverse complement.
CTGAAAGGGTGTTTTTTCATCAGCAGAGGGCCTTTACCCCCACCCCAGGTCTCCCTTCCCACAAGCTTGGCTTCTTTCCACTGGAACTCAGTGGAGAAAGAGAGCGTACAATGCTGTCAACCTCTCTTTCTGGCTGTCAGTCTCCAACTCTATAAAGCTGAGCTATCCAGTATATTTCATTAGAGCATTTGTCTGACAAATGATACATTTTAGTTTTGTACCTGACATGAAGCAGACACTACAGTCTTCATATGAATGGAACAGGATGCCAATTTCTTTTCTTTAGAAATGTTACAAAAGCCTCTATTACTTTCATATCATGGCTAGATTAGTACAGACTTTTAAACCATTTTCGTTGGATTCTGCATTGTTAAAACCAAGGCATTGGCAAACCATTTTCCCAAAGTGTTTGAACAGCTAGTTTTGATTGGGATAAGGAAATGGGACCCAATAGTTCTTTCTTGCCATTTACATCTGAGCACACATAATAATAAGAAGCAAGACTAATTGTATATCCTAAAAATGTGGAAACACATCGATAAAAAAGCTTCATGAAGCCTGAGATTTACTTGCCTTGTATTAGACCATTCATGTCACAACATGTTGTAAAACAAGCACGCTTTTAGCATTTTAGTTATATTTCTCTTCAAGAGCCTTTTAAAATTTGGTGTAAATGCAATTTCCTTGTTATGTGTTTTCTTACTGCCATTTTTAACTATCTAAGCAGCTGAGAAAAATGCAGAAATTATGGTTAAAGAAATCTGACTGGTGATAAAGAGCTCTTAGAGAAAGCTTAATAGATTGTACTCCTAAAGTTTAGCAAAGAGAAATCAAAGAGTAATTTTAAGTATTCATTATCTAATTCTACCATAACAAAATGCAGAAGAGTTTAGAATACTAAAAATTTTAAAGAGTTCTCCAGTCTAGTGTAGAAGAAATACAAGGAATAAATGGATTTCAATAGCACCCATTAAAGTGAAATTTCAGTGAGGCTGACTGACTAATTTGCTTAAATGACTAATCAAACAGTGTAATAAGGATAGCAGCAAATCTGGCATTTCTGGGTGTTTTCGCATCAGATGAGATGCCTTTTTTGGAAGCCATTTAGTTAAGCAAGTTGTTGTGCTGAGCCCAAGAGTAATCAAATTACAGTTTAGAACCTAAGATGCTCAGGAGGTCAGTCCTATTGTCTCTTTTTGTGTGAAAAGCAAAACAAAACAAACCACACAGCTCAGACTTCACTGGTTTTATTTCTGCTTGTATGGCCCAGTTATGGTGGTACATACTGAACTACGAGCAGGTTCCTGTGCCCTGGCTGTAACAATTAGCTCAGAGGGAACCACACTTCCTCCTTAACACAGACACCATTTGCATCTGTCAGAAACATGCCAAGATTTTTTGCAACTACAGCTAGATCCAGCCTGCTCTTTGGTAACTGTCTAGCTATAGAATCAAAGGGACAGACCAGGTAATCACATAAGTATTAAAATACAAACATGCCATCCGTTCATGCAAAGCGAACGAGGCAGGTAGATGGCAATTAGTCTCCCAAGACTCCAAATTCCTAGGTTCCACACTCAGGTCAACTTTGAGCTGGTAAATTCTTGCAGGTTTAAACACGGAAGACACATACTCAGTGATATGGACCTGGTAACAGTACCTTTCCTCTTATTTGGAAGAAACCAAATGTGCCCTCCAGCAGGTGGCAATTATGAAGGAAGGTTTATTGCCTGTCTTCCTCTGAACTTTTCCCACTGGCGATGTAACAAAGGTTGAGTGGGGACAGAAGTAGCTTTTTAAATTTATCACAAAAGTACTGTAGATTACAAATTCCTATGACACAGTATTAGTGTGTTTCTTTCTCTGTGAAGAAAAACAAAATAAAAATGTTTTTAAATAATTTATCTCAAAATCAGACCAAGGTCTTCATTAGCTAAGATATATGAAACTATATGGTTGTATGAAGCTATGGTTCATATGATAACATCTGTCATTTTTTACATTCATGGCTACATTGATTTCAGCAAGATGATGAAAACTCAAGAAATAAATTGTCTCTAGATTTATATCTACATAGCTTTTTTATTTTTTATTAACCACTGATTTACGTAGATACCCGAATCCTTCTCAATGATGAAAATGAGAACATCCTAGCTGTTAGAAACTACCTTCTCTAGGCAGACTTCTGAGTTTTTCTCCTGAAGAAATTTAATATATCACACAAAGACTTTTACAGGTGCTCAGTTACATTTTCCAACAAGGAGAGGAAAGCAGTGAGGGGAGGGCCACATGTCCCACTGGAGCTAAAGCTCAGCCAGGGGGGAACATCCCCACCACCCCGTCCCAGTCTCAGGCCCTTCAATATTGTTTCTCCTCCAGATCTGCTGTGTGAATCATTTTCGTTATGATGTGGGCCAGCTCAGATGTATTTGCTATTTTCTCTGAGTCAAGAAGCCAAGACAGGAAGGCTCACTGCCCAGCAGGACGTGCTTGTTATTGCCGGTCCTGCTTGCAGTGAAGCAAAGGCAGAGCTATTTACAACTTGAAATCCTTTCCTGGCAATACCTGTACCTTTTAGATATTACTGTGTTATTAAGGCTCATCAAGAATTTTTAGTCAGTGCAAGTGATATAGTCTGGCCGGTAGTCACAATTCGGAAATGGGAAAGTGGCCTAAAGCACTTGAATTATGGCTTTTACTAATGTGGACATGAAGGACAGGTTTTAGATAGTTTGGGCACATTCTGACAAATCCCGGCACAAAGAAGAGTCTCTTACTTCAGTAAATCCAGATGAGATATTTCAGGGCCAACTTTTCACACTCTGAACTATATGTTTTCCAGAAGTTTCCATTCCATCCATGCATTCAGTATTTTAATTTCTTCCACCTCAATCTGAGGAAAAAGAACAGCCTTTGAAAACACTGAAAATACTTTTGGGGTGGAAATTCTAGATGTTCAAATAACTCTCGCAACTGGAGTTATTTTACCCTGTTGTCCTGGTTTTGGCTGGGATAGAGTTAATTTTCTTCTTAGTAGCTGGCACAGTGTGTTTTGGATTTAGTGTGAGAATAATGTTGATAACACACTGATGTTTTCAGTTGTTCCTGAGTAGTGCTTATCCTAAGTTAGGGATTTTTCAGTTTCCCATGCTCTGCCAGGAATCAGGTGTACAGGAAGCTGGGAGGCAGCATGGACAGGACAGCCGACCCAAACTAGCCAAAGGGATATTCCATACCATAGAACATCATGGTCAGCATATAAACTGGGGGGAGTTGGCCGGGAGGAGCCAATTGCTGCTTGGACATCGGTCAGTGGG
>VYZV01002893.1:99518-146938 GCA_013401275.1 Pandion haliaetus | reverse complement strand
CCCAGTCCTTGTCTTGACCCACAAGCCTGCCTTTGTATTTTCTCCTCATCCCAACGTGGCCAGGGGCGGGGGTGGGGGGTGAGTGAGCGGCTTCGTGGTGCTTTGTTACCGACTGAGCTGACCTGAAACCACGACAGAGGGGACACAGCCAGGACAGCTGACTCCAACTGACCAAAAGGATATTTCATACCGTACGATGTCATGCTCAGCATATAAAGCTGGTAGAGGTAAGGGACATTCAGAGTTACGGCATTTCTCTTCCCAAGTAACCCTTACACGTGATGGAGCCCTGCTTTCCTGGAGATGGCGGAACACCTGCCTGCCCGTGGGAAGTGGTGAATGGATTCCTTGTTTTCCTTTGCTTGCGTGTGTGGCTTTTGCTTTACTTATTAAACTGTCTTTATCTCAGCCCTCAGTTTTCTCACTTTTCTCACTTTTACCCTTCCGATTCTCTCCCCCATCCCACCAGTGGAGGGGTGAGCGAGTGGCTGTGTGGGGCTTAGCTGCTGGCTGGGGTCAAACCACGACACGGCTGGAGAGAGGAAACTAAATGGTACATCTCACAGTGAGGAGAGCTCTGTAGGTAGGCAAGGCTGAGGCAGCTGGGGCCTTGGATTTATAGGCAGATTCTGGAGCTGTGATTTGCAGCCAGCAGGCTCACAGCTGCCCTTGAGGTCAGGATGGAGGGTCAGAGCAGCAGTGCCCTGGGGCAGCACATAGTGATGAGAGAGAGAGAGCGAGCTCAGCTAGAGAGGGAGATTTTGAAAGCAGCAGCTCTGCAATTTCCTCTGCAAGAAAAAAATCGTTGGAAGGACACAATGTACTCAGAAGTATAATACAGGGGAAGTGGAAGCTCTAGAAGTTGTTTTCTTCTTTTTTGTTGTGTCCAGGACCAGCCAAACAAGAAGCCTCATTCAGAAAAAGGCAACAGAAAACAGCTTAATCATAACCTCTCTGCTTTTGCATTACAAACTATCTCAGGGTGTCATTCATTTTGAAATACATTAGCCTCTCATTATACCAAGCAATCCAGGCTGATTGCCATACTGTGTCAAATCTACTTTTGCCCAGGACCTATGGTTCTTCCCCAACAAGTGGATTATAGCAGGATAATTCTTTGACACCTTGTATTTTAATAATTCCTGCTATCACCTCAGAAGCATTAGAAGGTTAAGGAGAGACAGTGAAAGGAAGAATTAATGCTTTAGTAAGTATTGACTCCTAGAGGTTTAATCCATCATGCGTGATTTTCAGTTTTATCTTGGCTGTGATGTGTCATCACCTTACCTTGAGTATTTTTGGGTTTAGTTTTCACAGTTTCCATTCTAGACCCATTCCTGGTGCTGGACTGGGCAGAAAAAGGGAGCGACAAATATGACCATTTTGGCCTAGAATGCCTGCATAGGAAAGGTACTTTAGAGATCCAGCAGGGAGCTGCTCCAAGGAAAATCTATGGCTCCCTGATATTTTTGTCTACTCAGGCTTCCTGGTGGCTCTAATTTGCAGAAGCTCTACCTAGCAATAAATCTCAATGGTCCAAACAAACCTTGAGCATCCCAATCACATTTCCTCTCTGCTCCTGTGCAGTGCTGGTACGTGTGTGAGAAATCTAGCTATAAAGGCCCTTTATCAGCCCCTCAAGGACTCTACTGTGTTTTGGAAATACTCAGGGAAGCAGTCTGGGTCAATTATTATCCACCCTTTTACCAACAGAAAGAAAAAAGAGCATGGGACAGAATCACAGCCTTGATCTATTGATAAATTAGAGACCAAAATTATCCCCTGTCCTGGTTTCAGCTAGGATAGAGTTAATTTTCTTTCTAGTAGCTGGTATGGTGTTATGTTTTGCGTTCAGTATGAAAAGAATGTTGATAACACACTGATGTTTTCAGTTGTTGCTAAGTAGTGTTTAGACTAAGTCAAGCATTTTTCAGCTTCTGATGCCCAGCCAGCAAGAAGGCTGGAGGGGCACAAGAAGTTGGGAGGGGACACAGCCAGGATAGCTGACCCAAACTGGCCAAAGGAATATTCCAGATCATATGACGTCATGCCCAGTATATAAACTCGGGGGAGCTGGCCTGGGAGGATCGTTGCTCAGGAACTAACTGGGCATCAGTCGGCGAGTGATAAGCAATTGCATTGTGCATCACTTGTTCTGTATATTCTAATTTTATTATTATTATTATTATTGTAATTGTGTTATTATTATTGTTAATATTATCATTATTAGTTTCTTCCTTTCTGTCCTATTAAACTGTGTTTACCTAAACCCATGAGTTTTACTTTTTTTTCCCAGTTCTCTCCCCCACTCCCCTGGCTGGGGTTAAACCATGACATCCCACAACTGATTTCTGAATCTACAGCTACAAAATTGTTTTCCTGTAATGCACAGGATATTAGCCATTAGTCATAATGACTTTACATATCAGACTCAATCTCATGCCTGCTTCCCTTCTAGATGAGGGAGAGGCTCTAGACCTCTGCCAGTGTGTTTCATTCTCCTACAGCAATTTTGCATCTCAGCCCACAGGTGAGAGCTGGCACATGCAGTAACAAAGTATACAAAATACTCTTGGGAACCACCACACCATACCTCTTTTGGGCTTTTTTTTATTCTTGAACCCTCACACACTCTTACCCACATTCAACCAAGTGGGCAAGTTTTGTAGGAAAAAAATACTGAAAGAAACAATGAAACAATAAGTGTTATATTAGCATAAAGGCCATTTACATAGCAGCAGCTTCTCCAGAAGTGGAGACCCACCTACTGACAGAAAGAGAGGAACACCAAACTTCTTGCTCTGATACAGGAAGGGTCAGTGGATGAGCAAAACCTGGAGCACTGCTGACAGAAAAATCCCTAGCAAGGGGCACAGGAATGACCCTGGAAGACCTGGGACAAGAAAAAACCTCTCACCCCACCTACCAGAATATCCCACTTCCCAGAGAGTAAGTGTGTGTCTGAGAGAGATGATGCAGAAAAGACAGTTGATTGCATTACCAAGCAGATATGAGTGGAGCTGTCAAAGGTTTTAATGTAAGAGTCACTCCTCACCCTAGTTGAAGAGAGACATGCACTGCAGCGCTAGAACTACCCGCAATGAGCTTAGAATAAAAAGCTGCAGCACTCCAGAAAAGCAGGAAGCACAAGCGTACACAAAGTATCACTACAGAAACTGAAGGCAAAGTTCCAATTAACCTCTTTTCTGTCCCCACTCTCAAAGAAATTTGCTGTTTTGGAAGTCCAGGGACTACATGAATAGTTCAATATAAAGATTTCAAGTAAAAGAGAGCTAAAAAACCTCCACTAAAAATCCAAACAAAAAAAAATGTTTGTTAAGGGTGCTCATGATTCTCATTTGTCTCCATAAAGTACTTTCAACCTTTGTCTTCAGAGCTCTCCACAGTCATTTGCCAATCCTGTTGTTTCTCTCCTATGGTCTGTACCATTAGCATTTCAGACGTCCTCATGCTCTTAAAAAACCCCTGTACTTGCAATAGCTTCTGGGTGTTTTTCTTGCTTTCTAGTCAGCAGGAAATGTAGCTTGATAAATTTATAGACCTCTTCTCATGAATGTAGAAACAAACAAGAAAATTAAATTATCTTCATTTTACATTTAGCTCTGTAAGTACTTTGTTCAATGTTTACTCTTAATCTTTCACTGGAAGATGTTCTGGAGTCTAGCTAAACTTTCTCTGAAATTTCTCTCCTACACTGAATGTATCCTTACCTCAGGTTATTGCAGTAAGTCTTGATGCCCCCAAAAGTCCTGGTCACAGCTGGAGGACGACCTTCTGAGGTAGTTCATATCAGGCTCAGGGGATCTCACAGCAAATAGCTTGTGACACCTCTGTGTCCAGAGAGGTGCCAGTGCAAAACTTTCCTGTGGGATCTGATTTTAGCTACCAAGCAGCTGCAGTATTTTGTGCCAAACGGAGCTTTGTCAAGGTATGCTGTTTCAACCACATATGAAGCAGCCTTAAATGCATCTGTGTGCCTGTGCATTATGGTTAAGCTTTCAAACAGCGCTGCCCCATTCCCAGAATACAGAGATACTCTACTATTCAACTATCATGCTTTGCTGCTGCTCTCTTTATTATGTTTTCCCCTCTGGTCTACAGCATAAGTATGAACTACATAATACTTGTCTAGAAAACAGTGTTTCTACTTTTCTACCAATGAATAACTAATCCCACCTCCCTCTTTGGTGTTTATCCAAATTCTGTATGAAGCTAACTTAATGGTGAGAAATGGTACAAATATTCTGGGGTGCCTTTTTGCCCACATTCTTTTGGACACTTGAGCACATCCAGTGCAACAGAGACTACAGTTTTCGGTGACACAGACTTTTGTCTATCAAGTGGCAATGATGTTCAGAAAGACATCACAGAATCATAGAATAATAGAACCATTTAGGTTGGAAAAGACCTTTAAGATCATCAAGTCCAACTATTAACCTAATGCTGCCAAGCACACCACTAAACCATGTCCCTAAGCACCATGTCTACACATCTTTTAAACACCTCCAGGGATGGTGACTCAACCACTTCCCTGGGCAGCCTGTTCCAATGTCTGACAACCCTTTCAGTGAAGAAATTTTTCCTAATATCCAATCTAAACCTCCTCTGCTGCAACTTGAGGCCATTTCCTCTCATCCTATCACCAGCCACCTGACAGAAGAGACCAGCGCCCACCTCACTACAACCTCCTTTCAGGTAGGTGTAGGGAGCGACAAGGTCTCGCCTCAGCCTCCTTTTCCCCAGAAGAAATAACTCCAGGTTCCTCAGCTACTCCTCATAAGACTTGTGTTCTAGACCCTTCATCAGCTTCATTGCTCTTCTCTGGACACCCTCCAGTGCCTCAATGTCTTTCCTGTAGTAAGGGGCCCAAAACTGAACACAGTACTCAAGGTGCGGCCAGTGCAGAGTGCAGGGGGACAATCACTTCCCTGCTCCTGCTGGCCACACTGTTTCTGATACAAGCAGAAAAGACTTGCTTTCTTGTTCATATGACATAATATGTGTCTGAGCTCAAAAGCTGATGAAAAACAAATAAAATAATTCCAGAGTAATCTCACTCCCACTCATAATGTCTGGGTAGCTTTGCTGTGTACAGAGTTTCTAGTCTGATTCTTCTGCTCCTTCACTGCATATGGAATATTCTCAATTAAATTTTGCTCATTTGAAAGCTGATGAAGCTCAGGCTGTGCTCAGCAGGTAATTAAATTCCTTGGCGCTCAGACTCCAGTAGGCCCTTAGGCTATCAACACAGTAGAGGACTGTACCACCCTACTTTAAGGTACCTGGCCTCTAATGCAAAGTCCCAACCGCAAAAGTCACATTCTTTAGCTCCATACAAAGCCCACTTGGACACACAGGCCATGTAAAAAAGCATCCCAAATATCCTGCAGGTTGAGCGGAGCAGCATGCAGACTTCTATCTAGACAAAGCAGCAAGTATATCTGAATTCTTGCTCCTTTAGTCAACCTCTGACAGAGTTTATCATTTTTGTTTCATCATACAGCCAGAGGCCCCAGCTCTGGATGACTTTTTAGAGCATGGCTGCATTTCAGATGACCAGTGGGCATTGCGATACATGGCTTGTGCCTGCTTGCTGGTGATACCTGTTCTGTTTACTGGAACTAAGGGAGTCATGAACATCTCAGCTTTTAGGTAGATTGACTATAGAGGGAGCCTGAGACTAGATAATGAAGTCAGACGGGGATTTCTAGATAACATCTGCAGAGGTCTAGCTGAAAATGGGATTGGTCACCCTTCAGAGGCACCTTTCTCTCATTCTTCTGCCAAAGTGGGAACCACAGATGAGTAATTTAGTCTACAGACCTAACTTTTAAAAGTCAAAAGTTAGCTGAATCTCTACTGTTAGTCATTAGCTTTGCATACTGTGCAAATGCCCTCTGGTTTTCTTTTTCACATTAAAAGAACATTATAAATAGTCAAGCAGACACTCAAAAAGTCTGCAGACTGATATGTTTTTAATGCAAAGTATTATTTGAAACCTTTAAGATAGATAATTATTAAGATACTGAAAGACAAACATTTATTAAAAGATTTGCCCTGATCTCAGTCCTTTCCCTAGGTATTAGTGTTGGGTCTGGCCGACATGGAGTTAATTTTCCCCATGGCAGCCCTCATAGCACTGTGCCCTGTAGTGGTAGCCAGAGAGGTGTTGGTAACACACCAGTTTTTGGCTACTGCTGAGCAGTGCTGGCACAGCATCAAAGCTGTCTCTCCAACGTTCCCCCCTCAACGGCAGGCTGGGGCTGGGCAAGATCTTGGGAGGGGACATAGCCAGGACAGCTGACCCAAACTGACCAAAGGGATATTCCAGACCATGTGACGCCTGCTTAGCAATAAAAGCTATGAAGTTTGTCTTCTGGAGCAACCTCTACGCCTACTAAAGTCCTACTTCCGGGGAAGTGGCTGGACGTCACCTGCTGATGGGAAGTAGAGAACAAATCTTTTGTTTTCCTTTGCTTCTGTGCACGACTTTTGCTTTATTTAACTTCCTTTATCTTGACTGATGAGTTTTCTTCCATCTTATTTTCTCCACTCCCTGTCCTGCTGAGGAGGTGAGTGATAGAGTGGCTTGGTGGACACCTGGCATCTAGCCAAGGTCAACCCACCACAGTCCCTCTTGGTGCCCAATGTGGGGCATGAGGAAGTCAAGATAAGGATAGTAATTGGGAGAAGTAATAGGCAAAACAAGGGCTGAAGATTGCGAGAGAGCAAAGAGCAAAATGATTGTGGGGAATTTATGTTGTTGCAGTTGTGGTGAAGGGACAAGTGGTGGATTGTGTGTAAATTGTCCCCTTTCATTCAGTGTTGTGATGATGTTATTTTGAATTTGGTGTGGGGAGTTCTTTTTGCTGGTGTGAGTGAAGTTTGTGAAGATTGTGTGATGAAAGTGGATTTTAATGATATTTCTTAAACATGTGATTCACAGGTGATGGGTGGAATATATTGGGTTTGCGTGGCAAGGTTTTGGCAGTGGNTGCTGCAGAACAGAAACTGCAGCCAGAGAGACGAGTGAGAATTTGTGAGAGAAACAACCCCCAGGTCAAGGAAGAAGGAGGAGGAGGAGGTGCTCCAGGCGCAGGAGCAGAGATTCCCCTGCAGCCCGTGGGGAAGACCATGGTGAGGCAGGCTGTCCCCCTGCAGTCCATGGAGGTCCACAGTGGAACAGATATCCACCTGCAGCCCAGGGAGGACCCCACGCCAGAGCAGGTGGATGCCTGAAGGAGGCTGTGACTCCGTGGGAAGCCCATGCTGGAACAGTCTGTGCCTGAAGGACTGCACGCTGTGGAAGGGACCCGCGCTGGAGCAGTTCATGAAGAACTGCAGCCCATGGGAAGGACTGACATTGGAGAAATTAATGGAGAACTGTCTCTCATGGGTGGAACCCCACGGTGGAGCAGGGGAAGAGTGTGAGGAGTTGTCCCCCCAAGGAGGAAGGAGCGGCAGAGACAATGTGTGATGAACTGATCGCAACGCCCATCCCCATCCCCCTGTGCTGCTGGTGGGGGAGAAGATAGAGAAAATTGGGAGTAAGTTTAAGCCCAGGAAGAAGGGAGAAGTGAGGGGAAAGTGGTTTAAGGTTTAGCTTTTATTTTCTTATTATCCTACTCTGATTTCATAGGAAATAAATTAATTTCCCTGACTTGAGTCTGTTTTGCCCGTGATGGTAATCAGTTGAGTGATCTCTCCTTGTCTTATCTCGACCCTTGAGCCTTTCGTTATATTTTTCTCTCCCCTGTCCAGCTGAGAAGGGGAGTGATAGAATGGCTTTGGTGGGCACCTGGTGTCCAGCCAGGGTCAACCCACCACAGTATGTATTAATTGCCCATAGTCTTTTGATCGTTAAAATGCTTTCCAATATATTCAGCAGATGATTCAGTTTCCTCTACTAACATCTCTTCCTCTCCCAGCCCCTCCAGCCAGATCTCTGCTTAACACCCCAATCGTGAAATTGCCAGTCCCTTTGCTTCATGCTGTTCTCTTTTCAGAAATAAATAAAATAATAAGTCTCCTTAGAGTACAAAGCAGCACGTTTTCATATGAAGGGAAGCTTCAGAGAGCATGCATGAAACTTAGAACAGCTGCTCCTCTCAGACACTCTGTAGATTTGAGAACCAGTAGCGAGAATCACTTGAAAGATAACACACAAAGACATTTGGAAGTCATAGACAGGAAAACTTTGATCAAAGAGGAGGATCAGAAAAATAATAGGTAGTATCAGCTCTGGGTAGAAGGATCTGATGAGATTGCAAGGCAAAAAGAAAAATGAAAAAAAGCTAAAAAGGCTTCAATAAAATGCTGAGTTTGGATTAGGAAGACTAAAACAAACTTCTGCAACATGCTTAAGATCATGCAAAAGCTCTTAAAATGTCATTACTCCACCTTGATTTCTCCTTTGTGCAAGTAATATGAACAATACCCAGTTTCTATGCTTGTGAATTTTGTTCTAAATAAAACCAATTGCCAAATCTGTACAGCAAGTCAGTAAACCTGTAGTTAGAAAATTAATTAGCACCCAACCCAAACAGGTCTCAAACATCCCAGTTACATGGAGACAGACTTTGGTATCTGGTCCTAAACTCTAGTAACACAGCTGGGTTTTCCTAATTGGATTGACACAGAAGAATTATTGCTGTCATAAGAACAAAATAATATTTGCGACTGTATTTCACTTACCTAAAGCTATATCCATTTTCAGGGTATAATTTGAAGCTTTTGAATCCTTATTTTAATTTTAATTTAAAGATCTCAAATTACACAGTTTGTAGTAACTAAAAATTTACAAACAACTTACATTTACAAAATTCACATCTTGTCTAGGACAGAAGTTGCTTATTGTTCCCTAGTGTTGTGCCAAAGGGTCATTCTGGTTCACATTTATCTTAAATTTAGTGGTACTGTAGACCTCTCTTTTAAAAGCAGTAGAGCTTAGAGCCCATTTTACTACACTTAAGCCAGGCCATGCCTTCTCTGCGTAGGCAGTTGTTTCCACCTCTTTCACGGCCAAGTCTAAGAAGCTACACTTGGAATCATCATTAATTAGTCAGCAAAGTCAAGAGAGCTCAGTTGATGGGAAGAGAAGCCTTTCTCTTGAAGTACACTTCAGTGGCACCTTACACATAATATTCATTCTTGTACTTACTCACAGATTACCTGTTTCCACCAAACATTTATTTTGTACTTACACATTAAAAGCACAATGAATAGTGCCTTAAATGACTGTTAAATTTTTCCTGGAAAACTTTTTCCCAGTCTAGAAAACTTTTAAATATTTCCTTTATTTATATATTGTTATAGTAATAAACAAAGCTAATATAGGGAGCCTAATCAATTGCATTTATTTTCCTTCGGTATCGATTTTCTGTTACCTCAGAAGTATTACAAGTAAAAAAAGAAAGGAACTTTCTTTTCAATACGGAGATACGGAGATAAATTAACGGGCCTTAATAAAGTCAGCATATTCAAATCAAGCAGGAAATTAGACTATTCATGAGAAATCCAGACATTTTTAGAAGTGGTTCTAAATTCTATAGCAACGTCATGTAACACAGGATTCCCTTAATAGAAAATGTGTTCAAAATTTAATATTTCACCTGTTTGAGATAAGAATGTTATTGAAACTATTTGAAAGAACTTCCCAACTGTCCAAGAAGGATCTGTATTTGTGATACTTCATATTCATTGGTGCTGTCTGAAGATTCAGCTTTGAATTCCAAAACATTGCTTAATGTTTTGTTTTCTAATCTCATAGGATACTCTGCTTTGAAAAATACACCTTCTTTTTCTGGCAAGCACTGGAAATCCTTTTTCCAGAAACTTCACATAAAGCTCAGATCATAAGAGGCGGTGAAAGTAGAACAACATTAATATATTTACAGAATTTGACAGAGAAAAATATTTATTTTTAAACTAAAAAACAAGAATTCATTAAAAATTTAGCCAGCTATAACTGTGAAAATTTCTCCCTACACTTGGGCTTATGCAGCTGCAAGTAGACCGTGGTGGGCAGCCTTGTGTGAACAGCTAGCCAGAGCTTTGAAGTGGTGCTATCTGCCTCTTTTTTATGGGAAGCTTTCGGTCTCTGAAGATAGTGTTCCCTTTATCACACTTTCAAACAATGAACTTTTGGCATAGAGAATGTAGACGTCTGCTACACAAGATGCATTAAAGTAAAAGAATTTGCAGTGAAGTACCTCCTACTTTTCCCCATATTTGCTCTCATTTCCAGCAACTTTCTGTACCTTCCTGAGCTGCAACACAGTTTGTGCTATTCCCTCTGCACCTTTAAGGAAAGAGATTCAAAGAAACAAAAACTAACCCACCCCTCTTTCCATCACATCTAAACTGTATCAAATGCCATCTCTTCCTAAGACACTTCCAAGCCTTACATCCCATAGCCGCAATGTTTCCCTCCTGCACCACCCCACCATGCTTTCCAGCTAAGCAAGCTCAGCTCCTCCCAGGTAAGGAAACCTCTGAGCTGGATGCACAGGAAAATGGGAGAAAATTTGAGAGGAAGAATTACTGAGGAAAGAACAATATACAGCCTAATTTATTGGGGGAAAATAAATCATGTCAAGAAAAAGAGATAAAGGAAGGTTAACGGCAGAGCTTTCTGATGAGTGTTTAGAATCTGATTTTTGTGATCATGTAGAAATTTGTGCAAATACCACCTGGACCTTTGGGGTCTTTCAAGTGGTCACTCTGATATTAATAAGAAAAGGAAAAAATATGGGATGTCATCAGAGAATAATGCAATTGAGATAAAAATCTTAGTACAAAGGTTATTTCCATCCCATAATGTGCTTTCTGTATTCCCAGTAACTATATGTGAACAACAGTGACATTTAAATGTCAGAGGTGAAATCCAGACTTCACTGAAGTCAGCTCAGGTTTTCTATCCACTTCAGAGGGACCGGAACTGGACTAGAGAGTTTCACAAAGAGGTTTATAATCTCTAAATATATATTGGTATTCCTACTACTGCTCCTCTACTAGTATTGCATAAATGTCCATCAAAAACTAAAGATAAGCAGAGAGCAATATTTCTTCTCATCAGTTTCCACAATGCATTGGAATGAAAAGATGAAACATTCTGACTTTTACCATTAAAAAAAGAAGTCTTCTTAGGGTTTCCCTGCCAATGCTTTAATGAACTGCTCCCACCCACAAAGCCCCAGAGGTTCCTGAAACAGGGAGAGGGAGGGGTGAGAGGGAGATACTCACCTTTCAGAGAAATTACTTTCATTTCCTGGGAAATTATTGCAATAGCATCACATACAAAAGAAATTCAGCTTCCACTGTTTCAGTGATGGTAATAACTATTTTGCTTTTCTGTAAAATCCTTCACCAAATGATCTAGGTATTATTTAATCTAGAAAGTCTTTGAGATGGCGTCTGTCTATCATACCTTTGTAAAGCACTTAGTACAGTGGAATCCAATATGGTTGCAAGATTTAGGAGCTAATGAACATAAATATTTCCTCTTTAAATGAAATCAAATAACATAAAATTCTCAATAGACTTGCAGAGTACTTAATCTTTTTTTAATTTTGTTTTACAGGCAATGAAATGGGACACAAGGAATGCTAAATCACTTGAAAGAGGTCATTATGATTCTGTGGGATCATTTGAGGAATTTGCTGAATTGCTAGGAAAGTTTTGCAGAGCTCTCACTCCTCTGGGGCTGGGCAGGGAGGAAAAGTTTGTATTAAACCAAAAAACCTCATATATGCTTGAAAATTGTCAAAGACTACAATATCCAAAAATGGATGAGAACAAATTTAAATTGATGATGCTTTTGGGACAATCCAAGATTCATGCAATATACTTAAAATAATATATTGCAGACTTGTTCTAGTTAACAATGCAATTCTATAGGGATGTTGTAGCAAAAGTTCTAAACTGCACTGATTTTCTGGCCAAAAAACCCAAGAAATAAAGGACATGCTTGAGAAGTGAAATGTATTTCCTATTTTTCCACTTCTGGCTCTATTGATATTCTTGTGGTTAGTACCTGGGAGTATATTGGGAAGGTTTTTTACTAAAATGCATGTAAGGTCTCTACCCTGAAATGCTGCAGATATAGTAACAAAGAAAACATGGATGCTAATGACAGACAAGTGAATCAATCAGTAAAAGGAGTGTAAATGACATCCTGAAAAAAAAAGGGTACTGCTTCCTGAATCAAGTGACATTATAATCTTTCTCTTAAAATTAATTTTGAGGGTAGATTTCAGTGAAGGGCATTTTTCATGTAATTAGAAGCCAGGTTCTCATTAGAAACAATCATTAAACTATCTATAGCTAGAAAAGTTGCTGCTTTTCTGCTTATTTCTAATATTCTATTTTTCTCTACCTATCAAACTTAGCATCTGCTAAACATCAGTACTTTTTAACAAGAAACTCCAAGTAAATTCCTTTAAATTGAATCTCTGTTGCTAGCTCCAGAGATTAAATTATCTCTGCTCATATTGCCTTAATTCTTCAACATATTTATGTATCAACCCTTTCAGAAGTTGAAATTCTTACTAACTTCAGGCCATTTAATCTTAGAATTTACTGTGGAACTAAATTCTGTCTGTGATTCCTATTATAAAGCAACAATAAATGGAAGCACAGAAGCTCATCTTAAGCTATTTGGACTGGTAGTGTCAAAGTGTTATGTGACCTCTGAAGCATAGTAATAGCCTGGAAGAACAACTGAAAGGTCCCTCAGGAGCTGATAAACCTACCCAATTTCAGAGACAAATGCTCCGTATATTATACTTCATGGGATAGGAAGCTGTGAAAATCATTCATCACCTGGATCACCAAACTGCAATTCCTTTCAGTCACTTAGAGATGCCAGCTAAGATTGCCAAAAGTAGCACATTTTCAGAAGGAACTGCTCACTCTTTTCTGGAAGGATTGTTTTAAAACCAGCCTAATCCTTTGGCTATTGGCCTGTGAAAAAGAAAAGAAAAAAAAAAAAAAGAATCCTCACACATTTTGTTTCTCAAACTGATCTTAAAAATCAGTTTCTTTGCTAAAAAAATGTTGCTAGTTCTCATTATTTCACTTGAATTGCAGAGGTATAATTGAAAGAGGAATTAACTCCTGACCTAAACGGCAAACTCAATAAATTACTACTGTGTCTTCAGCATATAAACCAACATCTACAGCTGCGTCAAGCATCAAGGGTTGTGCTTGCGAACTTTTCTGTTGTGAGTCAGGAAATGCAGTAAGAGCACACAGTGTTGCCAGTGTTACCTACTGAGGAGGTGGCTACCTTTCCTTTCCTGACAGATGTAGAGCTTGGAGAGGGCAACACAAGTTGAATGATGGAAGAGTCTGCAGATGTCACCCAAGAAACTAAGCATGTGAGCCAAAAGATACACAGTCTTTGTAATGAGAACTTTTAGAAGTACAGCTCTTTAGTATTACTAGAATGAATGTATTTACTGTATAGCTAGCAGTTCACTTTGAGCCTAAGTAGCTGTCAGATTTAAATAAGCAATATTATTGTGCTGAATTGGGGTTTAGTTGATTTTTTCCCTAAATTGCATTCAATATTTTTGAGGCTGGGCCTTCTTCAAAAAAGATGTTATAAGATCTGTGTTACAAGATGTATGATGCCTATAAACCAGAAAATGAGTGAAAATTCATATACAAATGAGTCTTTTCTTGTCCCTGTTGTCATCATTAAGAAATTAATGCTTAGAGCTGAAATTTCCCTGTCATCAGTAAAGACACTGCAACAGAACAGAGGGATGCCAAAAACACATCATACTTTCTGTCTGCATTTTTAATTCCTGTTTTAGACAGCAGATTCAGCAAATCAGGTTATTCTTTAGGGGAATGAGGATAAGAAAATATAATGAGTACAACATTCGGGTTAAGAAAATAAATGCCAGAGGGCAAGAAATACAGCCCAAGAGGAGATCTTCTGCCTTAAATATGGTCTTAATGATTTTGTAATAAATTATGGTTTTCCACAAGAAAGTTAGTTCCTTATTTTTAGGGCAACATAGAAAGGTAACAAAGGCTGTGAATGTGTTTTACGTCTTCTTTCTATGGCCTGCTGAGGCCTTATGAAGACACATTTTCACAGTGTCTTGCAAGGCACTCACTGGCTACACTGCTGTACCCATAATACCATGTGGGAGGGGAAGGCTGTGCCTCAGAAGACAAATTCAAAACTCTGCTTTTCTTTGTATACCCAGATGCACAGAGAAGCTCTCATCTCCCTGAGCATCTCTTCTTGGGATTTCCTGAGCTCAGACCATCCTTCTAAATGACAGTTGAAAATGAAACTCAGTTTGGAATAAACTAAACTTTTCCATTGAGCATCTAAAGCTGTATCCCTTGAGCACCCCAATATTTGAATAACAATCTTGAGGTTGAAGCAAAAGATGCATGAAGATGGCAGGTGAGCTGAGCCTTCCATGTTTAATATCAAGCTCCATGATTGATGAACCATTGAAACCATTTACCAAAGATAATTAATTCAGTGACAGGTGGCTACGCTGGCAATGTTTGAAATTTGGAGTGGTAGCTCTTCCTAAAGTATCTCTGTGACTGCAAACTCAAGTGCCCAGTGATAATACAGATAAAAGAAAGTGTCAGTAACTGCTTTAATTCTTCTAGCATGTAAAAAAGTACTGCAGTACTGCCACGGTTGTGAACTATTTATTGGGAAATGACAGCTCATTTGGATCAGAAGTCAACTTGAGAGAGGAGATGTGCATATATCCCAGCTAGGAAGGAGATAAACTTAGTTTGGGAGGCCTAGCAAGAGGAGAGAAGGTAGTCAGGCAGCCCAGGATGAAAGTGAGTTCTCCCCAGGAGCAGCAATGTCCAGGGAGAAGAGAAGTGGCAATGAGTCTGGATCTCACTGGGATGAAGGCAGCCACAGGGGAAACCCACAGAAATGTTTTGGGCTTCCGGTTACTTCCCGGCAGCATCACTTCCTCCAGGAGAAGCTGGGGAGGGGGTTATGAACCAGAAAGACACACACATACATACACATACATTGGTTTATGCTTTTTATGCTGCCTGCATAAAATATGCCTGCATATCTTAAAACATAAGTAAGCAAACTGGCCACTGGCCTCATCTCCCAGGCAGCTCCATAGCAGGACATCAGATGAATTCCTACAGGAAAGCAGCTTCTGAGAACAGCCATTGTTGTCCTGTATCAGGGCATAGCATTTTCCATATAGGGTTAATCTGAAGCTATCCTACCTCAGGCAGTGTCCATCCAAGTCCCCACAAGCCATGTTCTTGCCAATCTTCTCACCATGCTGGTTATCCTAAGCACTAGAGGAAAAAGCTTGATGGAGATGACCTGGTGATGGTGTAGCCTGTTTCTGTTCCCTCCCCCAGTCACATCTCTGGCCAAAACATCATTTGATACCTTCCTTAACTGCACTAGGAAACTTAAGGGGGAGTGGTAGGCACAGTCAGGATACTCTGCTCGTGTCTTTCTCCGGTCCCACATAATTTATGTTTTTAAGCCATTGGTTCTTACCCTTTTATAATTCTTTATTTGTTATCTCCAACAATCATTTTGCTTTCCCCAGGTCTGTGTCTTTACCCCTTCCCGTCCCCCCCCCCCCTTTTTTTTTTTTTTAGGTGATGGGAAGTGATATTTTGTTTAATTAAGAATGATTCTCTAACCGGGAAACCAACAGGACGAGTATGCCCTTAAACTGGCTAGGGAAGGCAGTAAGTGTGTACGACACTGCTTCATAATACTTCTCTTATCTCTAGTTATTTACAGCTCATAGACTTTCTGAGCTCTATGTGGATGTGTGCCATTAGTAACACTCATTGGATTTCTCTCCCAACAGCTGGTGCAGTCTTTCCTTGAAACCATGTACACTTTTAGCATCCACAGCTCTCTTTGGCAGTAAGTTTCCCAAGTCTACAGCCACCTTCCATCATATCTTCTGAATCCTGCTTGAATCAGCTCCATAAAGTGTCCCCTATTGCTTCCACTGGGAGAAAGAGTTTGCTCCTGTTATGGGTTTGTGTGGTGCGGTTTTCTTTGGTGGCAGGGGAGGGGGGGCTGCAGAGATGGCTCCTTTAAGACCTGCTAGAAGCTTCCCCGACGCCAAAATGTCGGACCCGCCTCTGGGAGGGGAGTGACGGTGGTAGCGCCTCTGGAAGAACAGATTTAAGAAGGGGAACCGGCAGTGTGGGGGTTGGGAAACCTGAGAGGAACATCTCTGCCGATACTAGAGTCAGTGAAGAAGGAGGGGGAGGAGGGGCGCCTGAGGAGGCTGATGGCCCTGCAGCCCGTGGGGAGAAGGCAGGCTGTCCCCCTGCAGCCCAGGGAGGTGAACGGTGGAGCGGAGGCTCCCGAAGGTGGCCGTAACTCCATGGTAAAAACCGCGCTGGAGCAGTGTGTGACTGGAGAGCAGCCNGACTGTCTCCCGTGGGAGGGACCCCACGGTGGAGCAGGGGATGAGTGAGGAATTTTCCCCCTGAGGAGAGAAGCGGCAACGACGATGTGTGGCGAGCTGACTCAACCCCCATCCCCTGTTCCCCTGCGCCGCCGAGGGGAGGAGGTAGAAAGCACCGGGAATGGAGCTGAGCCGGGAAGGCGGGAGGGGTGGGGGGAGGTGTTCTGATGTTGGGTTTCCCTTCCCAATACCCTTGTGTGTTTGATTTGATTTAATTTGTAGTAAATGAAATTGATTTTGTTTCTTCCCCAAGTTGAGCCTGTCTTTTGCCCATGACCATAAGTGGGGAGTGATCCCTCCCAGTCCTTGTCTGGACCCACGAGCCTGCCTTTGGATTTTCTCCTCATCCCAACGTGGCCAGGGGCGGGGGTGGGGGGTGAGTGAGCGGCTTCGTGGTGCTTTGTTACCGACTGAGATGAAACCACGACAGCTCCTTATCTGTCTTTTCCCTGCCATGCATCTTTTTATGGACAAACCCCTTAATTTATTAGAGGAAGGTTTAATTCACTAGTCATAGTATTTGAAAAGAATGAAAAAGCAGAAGTCCAGGTCTGAAGTACAATATTCAGCAGGTACTTCTATCTGTTAATTTTATAGTAAGACAGTACAAACATATCACTTCTCTATGACCTGTATGCAACTTTTTCTGTCTGAGAAATTGTTTTTTCTTCAGAAAGCAATGTTTGGCTCATTAAAACTAAAACAACAATCCTACACCCTGTCTCAAAAAGCCTCTTTCTAACTAAATTTCATTTAATAAGATAACATCTTATTCACCTCATTGATTTTACTCCCACAGGCAAATCAAAAAACTAAAATTATTTGAAGGCAAAAATGAGCTCTTAGTCCTACTAGTGTCCATGGTCTTGTTTGTCAATATCTACATGCAGTCAATTTATGTGGTCTAAAGCATCATGACCATTTCAGTTCTATACAGCCTATCACAACATTTCTTTCAGAGCTAAAATAGCTGAGATCAAGGGACTCTTCAAAGCCGGGAATGTATCAGATGGTGCACCATTTATAATTCCGTATTTGACAGCTAAGACACCACATGTGGCAGAAGTGACATAAAGACTTCATAAAGTGACAACAATATTTGGATACCCAAAGGATATCTGAGTATTTAGAATATTTGGATACACAAAGGATTTTAACTTTGTGGCATCCAAAAATCAGACATGTAAAGTTCTCTCTGGCTGGTGTTCAAAAGTAGGCAAAGCCTTCTGAAAACTTAGGTAAAATTTGGCTAAAAATACATGTGTCTATGGTGTGCATATGGTGTATAAAATTCCATACTCCATTTTAGTGCGGATATCTTACTACTGACCAAGCTCTTACTGGGACAGCAGCTCTGATGTTATTGGTATAAAGATGTATTTGAAACATGGTCCATAACAAGGCCTGTAAAAGCATGAAAACATCTCTAGCAAACAACCTGAACTGATGTCAAACTAGGTTACTCATATTTTACTTCTGAGTTTTTACCAGTGTCCCATTCTCCTGACCCAGCCAAATGCTTTTTTCTGCTTTCAGTGAAGGGAACAGCCTGGGTCATATGGTTCCACTACGGTATTGAGAAATATGGGATTTCCTGCAGGAACGATGGAAGCTTCACAGATATTAATCCTCCATGAGGCCAGAACCAAATTTACACTCAAAACCCATAGTTATACCTCCCTTGAACCACCCGGACATTGGTTATCGCATTCTTGATATGCCAGCAGATCTTCAAGTCTGAGAGGCGTTGTTTGAAAAGCAATGAAGATGGATCATCTCTTGCTTCAGCTGACCCCTCACATATTTGCTATCTCAGTCCTTTGCCTTGGGCAGCTGGTAGGTGATGAATAGTCCCAAACTGAGTGATGCTGGTGTGCACTGGTACACAGTTCACAAGTAAGGCGAGTTTATACCAGTGATATGTTTAATATTGCATGGAATACCATCCTATTTGGCCTGGAGGAAATTTTTACTGAGAATCAGCATCTTTGTCTTAGAGGGGAAAATTAGGCTGTCTGTATTACTTGTGAGCATTGCATTTCCATGGTTGAAACTGAAGATAATAATAATTAGAAAGCAATGACACCCAACTCATCTCCCCAGTAAAAACTTCAGGATAACAAGTAAAGATTTATTTCTACCAAACATGCATAACTTCTGTCTGTCTTCATCTGCAGCCAGGCTTTTTTCCAGTTTTACTGTGGCTGTATGTGTATCCAGATAATTAGAAGCATCAGTGATAATGTATGGTATACACTGTAAGATGCTTTAACGCAAAACCCACACTAGTCAGTCAGAACTTAGCAGGTTTAGGCACAGGCAGTTAAATCCATGGACAGATATCTGCACAATTCCTGCTTTCCAGAAAGCTTTCAGACTCCTTTGACCCAGCCAAAATTGGGAAAGTGTGGAAAGTGATTACCTCAATAGTAGCAATTTAATTTTGCTTCCTTTTTTTTTAATTCAGTCCCCTTCTTTTGTCTCCCCTTTCAAGGGGAAAACCAAGTTTGACTGTTTTTTTAATAAATCAGCCCTCAGGCTGTACTGAATACAACTCTGGAAAGCTTGCTGAGGCTTTTTATGATGTACTTGAGAGGTGTGTGTTGAACTCTGCATGACCTGTGTTAGCATGAGAAGAAGTCTCAGATCCACACAGAGATGTTATCTCAAGAGAAGATATTTTTATAGCAAACATTATCTTCATAATATGTTTTAATTCCTCTGTATTTCAAAATGGCTGATGCAGATTATTCCATGAATAGTGTTTTGTTTATGCTCTGCTGATACTGGCTCCGAATGTATTTGGACTTCTGTTTGTTTACTCAACCACTGCTGGTTACAAAGAATAAAACTCTAATAAGCTACAATGTGTTTGTTTCAAAAATAGCTAAGTATGGCAAATTGCAAACCTGTATGATTTTCAGGTTGGTTTTTTTTGCCACCTGGAAACCTAGAAAAAGTACTTTTTATTCATGCATGGCACAACATATGCAAGATTTACAATGGATCCCTGCTTACCCAGAGAGGTTGTGGATGCCCCTTCCCTGGAAGCATTCAAGGCCAGGTTGGATGGGGCTTTGAGCAACCTGGTCTAGTGGAAGATGTCCCTGCCCATTGCAGGGGGCTTGGAACTATATGATCTTTAGGGTCCCTTCCAACCCAAACCATTCCATGATTCTATCATTAAACCACCAGCAGAGGCTGCAGCCTGATCTGTGGGTCAAGAGGGATGTGCCAGGGTCCGATCTTGGTGGTAAAAGGCTGGCTGCAATTTCCACAGAAAGGACTACCTGAAAATCAGTTAGGGAAAATGGATCACACTGAGGATTGAAATAACAGAAATAGGGGGGGATTTAACAGTATGATCTTCAAAGTCATTAATTCAGAAGTTAGTAACAGATTTTGAAGCTCTACGGTGAGAGCTCTTCAGCAGGAAAGAGCCCAAGAGGGGAACATTTTGGTTTGACTAGTTCATCACAGGGGAAAAAAAAAACCCAAGAGACCCTCTGAAGCTGTGGACATGAAAGAGGCAAATAATTTAGGTGAGGAGTTTTCTGCGGAACTGAACTAAAATGTACAGAGCAATGGGACTCCACCTGAAATGCTGCTTACAATATTGTTGCCTACCATGTTGCACTGGGTGCAGGTGCCCAGGTGCTGGCAGCAGCCGGGGGCTCTGCAGCAGTGGCCGCTGTGAGGAGAGACGAGGGGCTGCCCCGGGCCGGACACAGCCGTTCCAGCCGGCTCCACCTGAGCCCCTCAGCCACGGGCGGGCGCCTCGGGGAAAGCCTGGGCAAGAAAGGGCAAAAGGCTTCTGCCCGGCAGCCAGGGCTGAGGGAAACGGTGTGAGAAACAGCCCTGCCAGCCCCCAGGGGAGAGCGGGAGGAGGGCAGGAGGTGCTCCAGGCCCCCCCCTCCACCAGCAGAGATGGCCCTGTGGCCCTGTGAGAGACTGTGCTCGGGCAGGTGAATATTTCCTGAAGGAACTGCAGCCCATGGAGTGCCCATGCTGGAGCAGGTTTACCCTGAAGGACTGCAGCCCGTGTGAAGGGGAAAAGTGTGAGGAAGAAGGAACGGCAGGGAGGAGCTGTTATGGACTGACCGCAGCCCCCCATTCCCCATACCCCTGTGCCCCTCAGGGTGGGCAGAGGAGGTAGAGGTGTCAGGGATGAAGGAGCGAAGTGGAAGCTAGGAAGAAGTGGCAGGGGGGAAAGGTGTTATTTTAGTGTTTGTTTGCATCCCACTAGCTGAATCAGTAAGTAAATATTATTTTAATTTGCCATAAATTAAGTTCATTAACCCCAAATCAAGCCTGTTTCACCTGTGATGGTAGTTGGTGATACCCTTGTGTTCATCTAGACCCATGAATTTCTCGTACCTGTTCTTCTTACTTTCTCTCCTCATCCCACTGAGGTGGGGAGTGAGCAAGTAGCTGGGTGGGGTTTTTGCTGTTGGCCAAAGGCAAACCCACTACACAGGTGGGGGATGACTTGGAGAACTCAGATTGATGGCAGTCCAGAAATACACAAATACAGAAATATACTAAACATGAAGGAGGACCATTGAAACAAATGAACAATGTTTGCAAGGGAACAAATGGGTAAAAGTGGGACTGATGAATGCATTTACATTACATATTTGAAGGGGGTGATTTTTATTCCACAAATCTGAAAATCTCTTCTTCTATGAACAGAGTGAGGAAAAATATGAAAAACAGCTAGGTCAACAGAACAATTTGAAACAAAAAAAGCCAAGCAATGCTTTTTTTAATAAATGAGAGAAGTATTTAATCCAAAGAGAAAATCCTAGGATACTTGAGATATGATTGAAGGGATCAGAATATTAATTTAAAATCCGAAGTAACTTCTGGACAAACAGTGAAGATTTAATCCCTAAAGGAATGTTTTCTGAGAGCTCCTTCCAGTGGGATTGAGATTGCAATTTTTATTCAAGCCTAAAAGCAATACAGTACATTATAAATAACATCAGGACCAAAGTTCTTCACCAGAATTCATCTTGAGAATGATGGAGCTCCCAATGAACATGTTGTATAATAGGATCAGTTTAATAACAACAAAGTAATTCTAGAACTACACCAATAATGTGTACTCTTCACATCTATTAAAGGCATAACTGAAGGCATTGTTGTGGCTGCATGTTCAATAACATGTAAGTCCATCAGTGCATTCTCCTTGCTTCCAGATGACAGCATGTTTCTGTTGTAGAGGGGATCTCGGATCATCATTCAGAATGCACTCTACTGAGACCAACTACAGCCTCCTAAGTGCTTTTTGGAGTCCTTTGCTTTGTTCAAAAACTACTTCAAAGCTAAAGAAATGTCCCTCCTGAAGAAAGACATTTGCTTCAAAAATTTTGTGTGTTATATTATAGACAGTTATTGGGACAGGGTGGAGAACACTATCATCAATTCCCAGCTCAAGCAAAGACTGTCTTCTAGGAGGCTGAGCAAATCCACTAGTCACTTTTCTCCAGCAGAAGTGAAAATGTAAATCCTTACACCTGTAGAGATAAAACCATTTCCTTGCCACAGAAGAACGTGCCATGGTTACATTACATAACATGACTAAAAAGCTGAGTGCTAAAGTGATTAGGGTCCCAGATATTTAAAGAAAGAAATCTCATTTTCTTAGAAGATTTTCAAATAGAAGAGCAAAGATCCAGCAAATCAAATGTGGAAAATAATCCTGCACTGTCTCCACTCTCCAGCAAGCTAGATGAACTTATTTATCTTTCACAACACTAATTTCTATGGCTCTCTGCTGGAAAGCTGCTAGAGCTATAGGCAAATAGCAACTGATTCCACTACTCAGAAGGAACAGAGTATCTGCGACTAGGAAAATTATCTATGTAGGAGGTTTGCCAGCAATTTCAATAAATTGCACTCTAAAAGATAATACCATGAAGTGAAAAAGTCCTCTTTAATTAAAAACTTAATTTAAAAAAGTATGTATATACATTTAGCTTTATAAAATAAACACAGAAGAGCTCCTAAGAAGGCTCAGAGTCGCTAAAACTCTGGAATGAGCTAGTTTTAAAAACTAGATTTCTAAATGAAATTTAGAGCTTAATAGGGTCACAACTGTCTTGACTAGACTTAGTCCAAATAAGCACAAAAGAGATACACCATTTTTGGAAACTACAAGAAAACCATTGATACAAATTAATTGTTATTTCTCTTCCCCTTGGGTTGCAAAAAGAAGTGAGACTGTTAGTTTTAAGAATTAACCTGGGGTTCAGGAAGTCATTTACAGAAGCACAGCCTCTCCAGAACTCAGATGTGTTTAAATTAGGTCTCTGGTCCTTGTATAGCCTAAGGGGAGCAAGAGAGACTTTCAAGGTAATGTTCAGAGCACCTAAGGCAGTATCTTGCTCCTGTGCCACTTGCCACTGGACCCTCTCTGCAACCATGGACTACAAAGGGAATATCTGGAACCCAATATGATAATTTACAGTCCTAAAATAGCTAAAGAAAGTGAGGCAAAACAAAGATCAAGTGAGATTTGTGTCTTGTTCAAATTAGCATCAGCAATTTCTTGCATTATTGCCAGAGCATTTTTGCATAGCTAGCATCATGTCCTGTGGGAGAGGGAAAGGCCTTTAATAAAGTCCACTGGATTTTTGGATGACTGGTAATTTAAATACATTCATTTTTTTCTCCCCTTGAGCTTTAATCCTCCTTCTTTGGCATTTTTTATTCTCTACCCAGTGGAACCAGGTAGGGATGTATTATTGAAATGTTTATAGCTTTCTCCAGAAGAAAATAAGTAGAGTTAATGTAGTAGATATATTTCAAAATCTTCCACACTGCAACCATATGATGTGGCGATATCATTTACTAAAGCTGAGAGAAGGTAACAGGGGTGTGTTGCAAGCAGTGTGGTGGATAGAGTGGCCCAAGTGCAAGAGTAGGGTGTAGGAGACCTGATTTCTCTGCTTCTGATCTACTGAGGGACCTTGATACACAAAGTCAAATGTCTTTCTTACTCTCCCTGTAAGTATATTGAAGTTAAAGATACCAAGACTCACCTTGAGTCCTTCATGCTCTTTGACAGAGGACCAAATGTTGTCACAGTTTTATGATATCCTGAAAAGTTACTCACAACTGAAAGATCAGCTTCTGTCTGGAGAAGAATCCCAGGTAGCAAACATTGGGCTCTCATGAATAACTTTTCATTGTATGTCTTTCTTTAACAAGGGAACAAGCAGGTTGAGTGAGCAAGCTGTTTCCAAGAAAATTAATAGAACTGCTCATCCAACTAATTCACTACTCATCTTGGTAAAATCAGGCATCCAGGATTAATACATAAATTATTCTTTACATTTAATTTTGAATTTTTAAATCAGAACTTTCCAGGTCTTCTACCTGTTTCCACTATGTTTTTATACTCTCTGGGAATAAATAAATAAATTTTTCTGTGCCCTTACATAAATGCTGATATTGTTGAGGTGTTAAGGAACATCTTAATGGAAACCTGTGTACTCACATTTATACTTTAAACACCTCCAAACATGCTAAAATCAGGGACCTGAGGTCCCTACCATAAGCTGTGGAGGGAAAGAATGGTGTTTTAACATGAAATTGAGAACACATTAATTAGATGCTTGAAAAGGTGAACTGACTTCAAGCAGCAGTAACACACAGGGCTGCGAGATGCAGAGTATGGGTTTACAGACTCATCGGCTAACATCCCTTCCATGTGACAGCATTGTCCCCACAAAGCTCATATGCTCCACAGTATGGTCTGAGTGCTCAGGCCAAATTAACACATGCCTTGACTCCTCTGTAAGGATCATGGCAGTGGATCTAATAGCACACTTCAGAATAGAGGGCAGCTTGTTTCTGACAAGGATGTATTTTCTCCTGAAGCACAGAGTCCTTGTTCCCCAAAAAACCTCAGA
This sequence comes from Pandion haliaetus, assembly GCA_013401275.1. NCBI lineage: Eukaryota > Metazoa > Chordata > Aves > Accipitriformes > Pandionidae > Pandion > Pandion haliaetus. The sequence goes on along the minus strand of VYZV01002893.1, from coordinate 122,532 downwards.
ACAAGGAAGGACTGAACGTTTAGACCAAACTTCCCTCTTCATCTTCATCAGATAAATCTCTCAGTGAATCTTTACATTGGTGCTGGCACTGCCAATGTTAATACTATACCTACTTCATGGCTGCATGGAGGGTACTAGACTACCTTGATGACATTTTAACAAATATATCCAGGGCTAACTGATGCTCCAGGGAGCAAGTTCAACTTTGCAAAAGGTACTCTCAGACATAAATCAATCATCATCTTGAACCCCCTCGCCCCCTACAAAACCCAGGCATTTGATTGTCTGTGTAGCAGGCATTTGAAAAATCTTACTGTTGTAGGCAATAACTGTAACAACAAACAGAATTGCTGCTTGTGGAGTAGGAGGAAGAGTTCAAAATGAATGAATACAACTTGTTGGTTGCAGTAATCCTTATGAAAAATCTGCTTTCTAATTCTAGAGAACCTCTAATCCACTAGTAAAGAAGCGTATGCTCTATTTTAAGCTGTATATAATGTAATAGATAGCTATAATTTCTTCAACAAAAAAAGGAACAGTGTTAGCCAATATGTACTGTAAGACAGGCAAGTTATTTATTTTGTCAGCAGTTGGAACATACAGCTGCTCATGTTTGTTAGTATTTCACATTCATCATTACATTTATTTGCTTACTTACAAACTGGTATGAAGTGCTACTTCTCTTTCCAGCCAAATAAATTACAAACTGTAAATATCACAAGCATTATACAGAAATATGAATTACACGTGACTGGGATACAAGGATGAGAGGGAGGGGAGACAGAAAGAGGTGCTCACTCTTAAAGATTTAAACCAAATTCTGATGAGAAAGAGAATCTGAAGGCTTGGAACTCTGTGCTGCATGTTGTGTACACAGTAACGTATCCAGTCAGTTTAATATTTGCCAGGCAAATCACAAAGCCCTCTCAGGCTACAGCAGCATATAATCTCCTTGAATGTTTTCCTGAGCTCCTGACTGCGGAATGCATAGATAAGCGGATCAATGATGGAATTGCACATGATGAGAATGAGGTAGAAGTTGAAGTGGGACATGAAGCACACACAGTAAGGGTTGTAGGGGCAGGAAATGTAGAAAATCAGGTGCAGGAAAAATGGAGCCCAGCACACAACAAAAACTCCGATCAGGATGGTGAGAGTGATGGCCCCTTTCATGTTGGCCCCTTGGCGAATAGGGCCAGTCCCTGGAAGAACAGCAATCTTTTTGATATGCATCCGAGCCATCATAAACATGTGGACATAGAGGGATGCCATGAGAATGAGCATAGTGAAGAACATGCTAATAAGGCAGATGATGACAACACTGCTGTCAGAGTAAATGATGAACAAAATGCCTGAGACTGTGCAAGCAGCCCAGATGCATGTGATGATGACCCCTACACGCTTCACCGTCATGATATTATGGTACTGGAGGGCATAAAAGATAGTAAAGTACCTGTCCACTGCTATTGAGAGGAGACTGCAAATTGATGCAAGCAAGGAACTGCAAATCACTGAGTCAATGACATTGTCAATGTTTATAGTAAAGCTCTGTGCGTCTGTGTCTGTATTGTTTAGCAGCGTGATGACAATAGTTTCTGATCCATTAGATACACTCACTAGCATGTCAGCCACTGCCAAGCTACAGATGAAGAAGTACATGGGCGAGTGGAGGTTCTTGTTCTTGGCTATTGCCACAATGACCAAGACGTTCTCCAGCAAGCTGATGATGCCCAGAGTCACAAACACTTCGGGGGATACAAAGAGTTGCTCGTAGCAGCCTCCCGAGGAGTGGCCTTTTGCATTGGGCTCGCTGGCACCTCCGTGCAGTCCGTAGCTGTGGTTCCAGAAATGGAGAGGTTGGAGTGTCCCATGGTGCTGGGTGAAATTCATCTTATGGAGATCCACTTTCAACTTCCTGCTTTTAAAAATCCTGCTCGTTTTACATTCCTTTGAAAATCTTCATTGGCTTTTCAGCTTGGGAAGAAAAGAAAAATAAGCCAGCACCGAGACAGGCGGCAGTTCGGAACACTTTGACTGCTGTTACAAAATAAGGTTTCAAATTCAGAAATACTGGTTTACTCTCTCACAGATGCAGTTTCTGATCATCATCACGTTTACCTTGGTGATCTATGTCACAGAGTCCCAACAGTCTGTAAGTTTGCATCAGATTCTCCCCTATGGTCAGTTCCTGTTTAGTTCACTGGTATGCTGCAAGGCTTTTTTGTTCCCTTCCATTAAGAGAGACAAACATAAAATGCCCAAGTGACTGCTGCAGAGCAGAAACTAATTTCAAACTGCAAGCACCGGTCTCGCTGTCAGCCAGTGCATGCCGGCTGCCTGTTTTATGGTGTGTGGAGGAGAAAAATATTCAGGGCACTCTCCGCCTCTGCTTTGCCTTCCAGCCAATGGGGCTCGGGAGCAGCAGAAACTCGAGGGCTGCTGATTCTGAGCCTCTCTGAAACATCACACGGCACAGTAGATTCAGATGCAGCATGAGCTACCAGTAGCTACAGGAAAGCAAATGGGCTACCAGAGATTTGCTTCCCTTCTTTAACTTCTCTGAACAGTACTTTACTACTGATTTTAATTAGCAGTCTTACAGAACTGTACTAGCAATCTGACAGAATTCCTGCAGCTGAAGTGATGGCTTTTTATTTTTCAGACTGTGATGTACTCTTGTCACTTCTGTGGCACAAAGTTGCTCTGCCTTGTACATGTGGCAAAATAGGAAAAGGGCAAGGAAGCAAGAGCATACTCATTTCCTCTTGGTTCTCTCTCCCGGATCTCCCTTGCACTGCTAACTTTTCTATGCTGTAGTTGTCCATTTGCAAGATGTGTTGTTGCAAGGTTGCATTATACTTTCTAAGCTTCTTATATTTTTTAAGAAATGGAGACCATCTAAGGTTGAAAAACAGAACAAGGAGCCAAAGTCAAAAATGGCTTAATAAATTGTCCTAAAATAAGTAGTTTTTCCCAAGTAATAGCCTTCTTTATCATCTTATTTCCAGGAAGGAAAAGATGATAGAGTTGATTGCAGAAGTCCTGTTGCCATCAGGAATTAGGTTGTTGGGCAGAAAAAGAAAAGTCAGTATTTAGAATAGATGAAGGAAAGAAAATTGAGACAAAGTTGCAACCTCTAAGAAACGGGGCTCATACAATGGCAATGACACAAAGGCATCAATAAATCTCCCAAAAGTCCATCTGGAGGGATGTCCCTGTGGTTACCTGGCTTGAGCTGAAAGACAGCTTGTGTGCAGTCTGCCAGGGAAAGCCCTTGAGAATGAGGAAACGAATGCCAAATGAATGTGAAGAGACAGAGACAAAAGATGTTTTGCTGTTTCCTTTTCCAGCATTGCAACTGAGGATTGAAAAACAAATATACTGAACAAAGCCTAAAGTACAGGTGGATTTTAAAGCTATGGAAGCTATAGGAAAGTCAGTCACTACACTTGAGAGTAACGTTTGAAAAGAAGTTGTTTAAATGAACATTTCCAGTCAACTACCAGGATGGCTATGGAGGGGCCTCTATTTGATGCAAGATCTAATGCAAGAGTCTTTCTTCAATGTCTCAAACTTTTTTCATCTTCTATGCATTAGCTGTTTTTAAAATGAACAGCTCTAGAGATACAGGAATACAGCATGCATGTGGAAACACCACTATCTGTATTCAACATCCCAGCACCAAGATGCAGCATTATTTTACTTTCACATTTGGATTTGCTATAGATCTATGGTTATAAAGACCTGTATCAGAAGAAAAGCCTCAGCTAATTATTTCTGAGCCTTTCCCCAGACAGATTGCTTCATAAAGCTGAAACACAAATGTCCAAGACAAACAAAATAACTTGTGGCACAGGAAATCACACATTTATCTGTTTGGAAAACATCATTCACCAACAGCATCTTTGCAATGAAAGAATAGCTTACTGCTGAGAGGGTGAGATTTACTTTCCTATCAAGACATAATGAAAGCCAGGATTCAAAAAGATTTATTATCTAGTTCCTGATCCCTGGGCCAGTATACACTAACTCCTGCCACAGACAGGACTGGTATACCTAACCCGTAAGGACATAGCTACAATGCAAGAGCAGTGAGAAAATGTATATAAAGACTGACGTGGGAGAGCAGCATCTCCCCAGACAAGGTATTTTTCTACACCTGAGTCCTGAAATGTGTAATCTTCAAGTTATCCCAGGGAAGCAGCCACTCAGCATCCCTTCCTTCATCACCCCCCTCCATGCTGGAAGTGCCCATGGCACAGGGATCTCTCCCCTTCACCTACTTAGGTGGAGCTAGAGCAGGAGAGGCTGGCAAGACTAGAGAGAAGCTACCTCCAGAGGATACTGCCCTGTCCGCTCCAACTGTCTGTATGTCTATCCCTCTTCTGGCTCCTCCCTTTCTCTGTACATTATCTCTGTTCTCATCCCCATTTATCTTTCCATTTACTATCTCTCTTCACTGAGAATCTATCGAGACAATGCTCCGTGCTTGATTTTTCTCCAGATGTGGTCATAAAAATGCAACATTTGTTGTAACACAGGAAAGAAAAGGACACTTCTCTCTCACCCACGGCCATCACTCACCTCAAAACTTCTACTTATGCTCTGCATTCTTGGGGCAAGGTTGTTTTGGTGTGTTAGCCATACATATTTGTGGTGTGAGGGTACATGACTGGAAGCAGTAGACTTATGGTAGCTTAGCAACTCAGTTGAAGCACTGAAAAGGTGATGTACCATCAGCCTGCTCTGACTAGAAGGCAAAACAAACTATATGAACACTTTTTTAAATGAGAGAAGATATATGTACATCTAAGTACTTCTACGGTGGAAGAAGGATACACGCCTCTGGCTCCCACTTAACAAAAAACAAACCATATAATGTTAAAATTTTTCAAAGCATCCTAGCTCTCTCATGCCTGAAAATATGCCAATATTTCAATTTGTTTTTAGTCATAGATAACAGGAGTATTGCCTAATATACATTGCCTAAACTTTCTTAAATTTTAAAAACCAAAGCTGAGCTAATTTTTTTTTTTTCAAAAGTGGTAGCTGGCAAGCTTTTCAGCACCATGGAAAAACAGCTGTGGCTGAAGAAAACTATAAACTGGTAACAGCCACATACTAATATGAGCTCCAGCTCTTAAGAGAAATAAAACATCAACGGAGATTTGATACCAGCCTCCCCTTTTAACATAATGAGGAATCATATGATAAAAAATATTATTTTGACCTGTTTTTAAAAATGTCCATTTTAAGACTTCATCCTACATGATTGCCCCATGTCCTATGCTCTGTTTCCAGCTACTCCCCAACACCCACCCTCCAGATAGATAGGATTACAGTCATCTCCACCTCAAAACATTTTGAGCTGAATTATCCTCTGACAGTTGCTTTGGGAAGTCAGAAGAAAGCATTCACTGGAATCAATAATAAGCAGATAAAATCCAAATAATGATACAGGAAGACAGGTAGAGTCATGAGCTTGCTCTATAGGTCCACTATGGAAGAAAAAGAAAGGTAGAGGGAGTTAGCAGAGGCACTTCCCTGCTCAAATACACAGCTGAGTTCTCTTTGAATCCCATGTCCATGTTGCTCAAGCACAGAGGTGATATTTACCACTTCAACAGCTGTCAGTGGAAATGGAGGAGGTTTTTTGAGAAGCTGGGTAGAAGGAGGAACCACAGAAGCAGATTATGAACACTTAATCAGTCCCTCAGAGTTGTGTGAATATGCCAGTACTGTGCACAGGGCACTGTTTTATTTACATGCACAAGCATAACTTAAAGGCTTTTGATACATGTGCTCAGATGTGGTTTTTCAGTGCATTCAAAACCTCAAGTTCATAACACAATAAAAAGCATGCTGATTTGGAAATATAAAAGGAGCCAGGCAACTAAACTTTGGAAGCTGCTATGAGATTTTAGCCTGCATCATATCTCTATATTATAGCAAAGGCAAATTCCACCTAACACTTAAAAGACTCACAGAAAATGGTTCAAATAATGCAATGTACTTTTCCATCGTACCCACAGATGTCATTGGAAGAAGCATTTCTTTGATTCTTTCTCACTCCAGTAAATTAGCATATGAGCAATATGGAGACACTTGTTTGTTCCTGTATTTGGACTGGTAGGTTTTTTTAAGTTGGTCCTTGAACATATTGTTTTATTTTCCAGCAAGTCTGATACAAGCATGAAGAGACATATCAATACAGACCTGACTATCATAAACTTCAGATGCTACCCTAGGATATGTAGGAATACAGAGAAGTGGCACTGGTTTTGGATGAAGTAGAGGTGATGTCTGTTGCAGATAGCAAAGAAAATCCTCATGGTAGAAGATCACTAGTTCTGCAGTATAGAACCTGAGATGTCTATGTGTAATATTACTTCACAGAAAAAAATGTGATTGTAGACCAAATAAATAATTATTCTTTGTGCTTGTACAAAGAAGTTCAAAGAAGAAGTAGTGAATCAGTGGAGGGTCTTAGTCAATCAAGAATAAATTGTGTAGTCAAGCTTCTATTCAGAGTCACAGAAATGTTGGTTGGATTGGACTTCTGGAAGTCATCTCATCCAGCTTCTGCTTTGAATGGGATTGCCATCAATACTGGATCAGATCAGCTGTGGCTTTGTCTAGCCAAGTCTTGAAAACTTCCAAGAATGGAGATGCCACAGCTTCCCTGCATAACCTGTTCCTGTTCTGCATTGCTTTTCTAGTTAAAAAGTTTTTCCTAATCTGAATACCCCAAGACTAGGTTACATGCACTACAGGAGAGGCAGAGGGAGCTGGACTGACAAAGTTGTTGAAGAGGCAGATAAGGGGTGATCTAATAACAGATTAATCCAATCTAATAGCTAATGAAAGAGAAGGTACAAAGGTTATAAGGCCAAGCTCCTCTTTGTAGTGCCAGGGAATATAAGAAGAAGCAGCAGTCACAGATTGTGGCTTGGGTATGTAGCCTAAGTTCCTGCCCATCATGACAGCCCTTTGATGAACCATCTTCAGTTTCTCCACATCCCTCTTGAACTGTGGGGGCCCAAAGTTGAACACTGTTCCAGGTACAGCCTCACCCATGCCAAGTTGAGGGGAATAACAACCTACTTCAATCTGTCAGCTGTGCTTCTTCTAATGCAGCTGAGTCCCTGCTTTGCCCTATTTGCAATGATACTGCACTTTTGGCTTATATTCAGGTTGACATTCAACATAACCCCTTTGCTGTCCTTTTCAGCAGAACTGCTACTCAGGCAGTCAGTGCCTGCTGTGTACTGATGCATTGGGCTATTCCACCCCATGCAAGGAACTTTGTATTTCTTGTTCACCTTCATAAATTTTCTGTTGGCCCAATACTCATGTCTCCCAACAACCCTCTGGATCAAATCTCTGCTATTTAGTATGTCCACCATTCACCCCCTCAACTTACTATAATCTGCAAATTTGTGGATGGTGCATTCTGTATTAACATCCCTGTTAGTGATGGAGACATGAAACAAGCATTCCCAGTAAAGACACCAGTGTACTCCATTTGTTTCCAGCTATCAGCTGGACTGTTGCCCAGTGTTCAGTACATTGATCACTTCCTTTTGAGACCATCAGTCCAAGCAGTTTTCAACCCACCTGTGACATGCAAATGAAAACACTGGTCAGTGGAAAACTGGTCTAATACATTTTCATCTAGCCTTTTATTTTAGAGTGCTGATTGCCTTGTAATCTTTGTAATTTATTTTTAACATTTCTCACTTGAGGTGAAAGCAGTTTTTAAGCCAAGAAGTTTCAGTGTTGAGAGCAGGAGTCCCTGTAGCTTGCCTCTTTTCCTCATATTCATTAGTTAGAAGAGCAGGAGAACTCTTGCCAATCTGGCCACTGAAAAGCACAGAAATGTATATTCTGCTGGCAAATGATACATTTGCACTTACTTGAAGATGCTGTAAATGTGCAGAAGTGGAAAGTTTTCCATTAAAATGATATGAGGAGAGCAGAGGCTTTAAGCACTTAACCATTTAAATCTGATCTCATTTCTATTTTAGGAAATCGCTGTTGTGATTATGGAGATCATTAATTCTCAGTCAATGCAGCAATCACTGTCTCTGTCCTTCCTAGTCTTTTCACCACCATTCCATCCCTCCCAAATAATCAATTTTCTTTTACTTGCTTGTAGATTTAGGTGCTTGTTCAGACTCATCTGAAGCACTTTGCTCAAATGACTCCACAATCTCCTTAGTGTTGATATCCCTCTCCAAATAACTCTTCAAAATACCTACAGCAGCATGCAGGATTAAGTACAAATTAAGCATCGCCATTCATCCAGATCAGCAAACCAAAAAACAATAATCCCGAATTTGTGACTTCCTCAGTTTGTTCTATGCCAAAAAATAAGCTGTTAACTTGGCCTTTTCCATTGTTCATGACCTTTGTACGCAAATACAGCAAAGGAAATAATTCTAAACACTACATGCTCTTCTTCACTACCTATATGCTTCTGAACAGAGCAGTTTTCAGCACACTACTCTTGCTTCTCTCTAGATCGTGCAATCATTTTATATTAGGAAGTTTAGAACGATCTTAACTTTTCCAGTTTATCATATTCAGTTTTCTACCATAATGATATTCAGTGTTTTTCTATGTGAGAGTTGCAGTAGGATTTTATTCTAGTAGAAAAACGATCTAGTCAGTCCAGCTGTCTAACTATGAAAGCTTGAAAAATAGTGTGTCTCATTATAATTGAATGAGAAGTAGAGAACCAAGGCAGAAAAATTGACAGATCATCATTTAGTGACAGCCCAAGGTTGCATTATGACAAAAAAGCAGCTGTTTTGGATGACGTCAGGTCACTTCAATTCAGTTTTTCAGAAAAGTCCTCAGAGTGGGGGTATAACCTACGGTTAATGTGAGATGGAAAGTTACTAACTAGCTTGAGTTTTCTCTTCCAGTCCGTTTGCTTCTGAGGGTGATTGTTATTATTCCAATAGAAAAGTCATACAGCCGCTTCTTCAGCTTGTACTGTAAAGCGACTGGTGCTACACATACAAAAAGATTAACAGGTTTGAAATACATTGATTAGGAGACTCTGTAAATCAGGATTTTTTATTATCTGAATTAAGGAAGATACCAGCAGCTGTGGTCAGGGCGCTGTCTCCAGTGTGTGCGCCATCCTATAGTGCTGGATGGCACGTGCCCTTAAAGGCTTCTGCTTGCAGAGTTTGGCGGGCTAAAACCCTTTGGTGATGCAGGTGTGGGGGGCAATGACATGCAGTTAGATCTGAACATGTCTGATAAAATAAGGGGGAACATTAATCCTACAGAAACCATAGTCTGATAGACACTTGATGCAGAAAAAATATATCAAGGAAGTACAGTCCATTCATTCCAAAATAAACTCCGAACAACCCACCATTTAGTAATTCAGTTTTGTAAATTTACCCTCCCAATGGTTTACAGTTACAGGACCTATGTTTGCATCCACCTGGTTTGTGTTTAATTTCTATGGTTATAAGAATGCCAGTCTTCTATACCAAATTCCTAGTATTGTTTCACTTATACCTTGATTCTCTGATTATGCATTTTGTGCATATGACAAGTTCACAAATTATTAGGCTACTGCTGTTACCATGACATCATTTCTTCAGTACCTTTAGAGAGAGAATTGTGTGCTTAGTAGCCACTGTGCAAGATGCATAATTTATATCTGGAGGGGCTTACGTATATATAGTTACTGAAAAACAGATTATTTTAACCCTTCCTGAATGTTCTGCACATACGCACACACATATTTATATACATATATATATATATATATAAACACTTACTTCCGTGTCAGTTCCATGTGGTGCTGTCATATTCTGTATTGTCCTGTGCTCTCCCATGTAATTCCATGTACAGGAGGTAGGAGCTACTCCTCAAGAAAGCCCAAAGCAGCTTGAGCTCTGTTAACAGAGGTAGCCTCCAATGGTGTGGCTGCATAGTGGACTTTCATGACTTCCATCCATTTTGACAGCTCCTCAAAGCACTCTGCTTTTTAGCAGAGGCAAATCCTGGACAGAGTCTGCCAGTTCAGCAGGGAGTGCTTATCCTCCTTGTGAATTGTTTTCCTCCATAGGAATTAAATTATTTGAAAACAACTAGAAATACTGGAGTCATAATCTGGTATAAAATGTAAAGTTGAGGCACTGAGTCATATGACAAATGAGTGAGTTGGCCAGCAGTGATGTCAGGATAAGGCTGTAGATTAAAGGACAAACCTGAGAGTGCTCTCTTGAGGTAAGCACATCTTCACTGACACGCAATCCAAAATTGTCACTGTTTTCTCTAAGAACTGGGCACAGAAAGGGAATATACAAAATGTCTAGACTTCGGAAGAGCTATAATGCACCTGCAGTGATATGGTGTCTTGGCAATCTCTTTACATCAGTAATCAACATACGGTGACAAGAATACCCCATTTCATCTTGTGACAACTGCTGCAACTGCTGGTACTCTTGAAGATCTCTGGTGCTTTAAAAAGTCTGAATTAGAAGACTGTACTGATAGTGAAGCTGATCCAATGGAAAGCAGAAATAGTTTATTTGCAAAGTTCTTGTAGAAAAAGTCTTAGAAAATTCAGGGCATGAACCAATTCCTTTTTTGAATAGCAGGGATGGCCTGTGCTAGGTCATTACTCAGAACTTCTAGTGCTCAGCAAAGGGTCATTTTTATTAAATTCAGGAAGAGTCTCCTTTCTTTTCTTTTCAGGCTGAGGAAGTATGCACTTTTCCTCTCTACTGCTGGAGTACAGATTTTATGGCTGCCTGTGACAGAGTCTGATAATTTTCTGTCTAGCAGACTTTCATGAAAAGGAAAGGGTGAATGGGTATGCGAGAGCAGTGCAATAAATTAAATGGAGTACCTATTACCTTTATGGTGTTCAAAACTCCATATTCTAAGGTTGTTAGAAAAAGAACAGGGGGGAGAGAAGGTATCCATGGTAGAAGAGTAACATGTGAATCACATTGTCATGATATGGTGCAGAGCAGGATGGCTGAGAAATCAACCTGGGCTAAAAGATGCTTTTTCTTCAACAGAATAGATAGCACCAGTCTAAATCCTGAAGGTGAATTAAAGATTGGTAAGGGCTCAGAGGCAGTCTTTTATCTAGAGAACTGTGGGTGAAAGCACAGTATCTTTGAGGAGTGACCAAGAAAATCCCCAGAGGCCTCAAGTTACACCTAAAATCCTTTAACATATTATTAATATTTAATCTGTCTTTGTATTGAAAAGAAAGATTTTTTTTGAAGCTAAATGTTTAATTGAGAGATTAGAGGGTTAATCGAAGCCTTTGAGAGTTAAATGGGAATGGCCAGAGTACTGGATGCTGTGTCCAAACAAACACTGCATTGTTGATTTTTTTTCCTTGATTTTGGTCTTGAGTTTATAGGTGGAAGGGAGACAAATGAATTTAGGCCATCCAAGAGCTTATACTTGAAACAGGTGAAGACCTTCTAGTTATATAGGAAAAAAAAAAAAATCTGTAAAATGAAAAGGAAAACCCAGGGATATCTTCACTTATCTATGAGATCCAGCTTGCTTAGACTTTTCATAGACAACTGTTGTAAGCAGGGAAGAAGAGGTTAGAACAGTAGGAAGATTTCTACACCCCTTGCTGGAGCCAATACTTTCTGGGAGAACAGGATAAAAGAAAGTACCAAAGGATCCTGACATGACATATGGCAGAATTTCTGATGAGAAAAGGAGTCTCCACAGCCGTGTAAACTAGGATGTTGAATGGCTTGTGGGCAGGCTCATTCAGTTAGCCCCCTACTCCAGAGTGAATTTTACTGTGACACTGTGTGAGAAACAGAGATGAGATTTCTTCCTCATATAATGATGTGCAAGAATGAGGTAGAGAATTGTAAACATGGGATGCAAAGGAAACGAAGACAATTTAAATGCACGTTACATTTTCCTTCTGGTAAAGGAAAACAGAAAACAAGCTAAAATCCCTCCAGGGACTGTTAGCCTGAATAAACATATACTGATAAGCCAGCATGCTATACCTTAACATACTGTGCATTGCTGCAGATAACTAAAAAAGTATCAAAAGAAAGAAAATGGAAAGACTACAGAAATTAGTTAGGTAAAGAACATCAGAGAAAAATGAAAAAACTTGTAAAAAAATGCCAAATAACCAAAGTGATTTTTCATCACCCTGGGAAGCTTTTAAAAGTTTACTCAAAATTAACATAGTAGATAACTGCATACTGGGGAGAACTGTCTGATCTAGATTTCTTTTTGAGAAAGGCAAAAAATTCCAACAATTATCACTGCTAGTATTAAATAGAACTTCCTTGGTATCTTATTTTAAGAACTCTGACTGTTTTTTTCTGGTCTTCAAACTCAGTCAGACACACTAAGTAAACACAGATCACATTACGTGTTTTCCTAAAAAAATGTTGTTTCATCCTACTTTCTTTAATAAATTAAATTCAGAACTCCTTTGAAAGAAATCAAACAAGCAAATTTTTTTCTGTGCCTATGAGGAAGCTTTCTTTGTCATTTAGAAAATGCTTATCAAACTAGGAGGAGAATAGTAAAATAGTTACAGGAGTGAACTCGATTATTTGTGTTACTAAACCTATATGCATTATCACATACTTAGTGACAGACTAATTCAGTTACAAGCAGAACTCCACATCATGGCCGAAAGTACTGAGAAAGAGAAAGTTGCAACACTCACCTAAAAGAGGTCATGGTTTCCTTAAGACAACTCTTCAACAAAATGGAGTAACTCTGCTTATTTTAGATTATAAAGAGACATTCTTGTAGCTGATAGGGCAGCTAAAATCCCCTGTCAAACCCACAGAGGCTCTGAGAATCAAGGAAAATCAGACAGGGAAGGAAAGCAGCCTTAGCTTCATCTGAGAAGCTACTGATGGGAAGGGCACAACCTTCCCCCTCAAGTTTTACAGGTCTAGTTATGTGTGTGGCTCTTATCTATTGGGAAGAGTAAGCACTGCTAAGTCCTGGAAGACTTTTATTTAAAAATAGCTCTTACAAGCAGCTCTCTATATGGGTAACTAGTAGTATGAAAAGTTTTTTCTGCAATGAAGTATAGCACACTCTTTGTGAGGGCCATCAGCTTCTTTTCCACCTCACCTAGTACAAAGTCCACACAAATGACAGTTAGCAAGGTCATTAAAATTCAAGCAAGTGATTTTTTGCATTAAAGTAATTCAAATCACTCTGATCCAGAAGGGAGTACTTTTCTGTGCTAGGGTCATGAAAGACATGTAATTACATTCCCATTAATTTAAAGGACAGAAAAGAGAAACAAAGAAGTATTATAGGTCTGTTTTAACTATCATATATGAGGATGTGCTCCCACTGCTTGCTATATAAGGATATCTAAGTATTTTGTATTAAGCAAGCAAGCAATTTAACAGCCAGTTCAGTTGAATAGCAGAAATTCTTCTCTCATTTGAAAAAAAGGTATTATTTTCTTTACATTTGCCCTACCTCTTCAGAGACAATTTTCCATACGTTGTGGCACAAAATTAATGAAAGTAGCAAGTTGAAACCTTTCTAATGCCTTTAGAAAGTCAGTGGCATGAAGGGCAATTTTGTTTAAAGGTATGTGATTTCCAAACAGTCTATTGCTGCCTGCAGAGGAAGTATCTGCAGAATTAGTGCTCCATTACTTTTAATCACTGAATTTGATATCAAGTGGTTTGTATATTTATGTGAAGGGACCAAATGAGCACAGGACCCCATTGTCCTAGACAGCATGCAAAGTACAATCTATCTCTTCCTCAGAGAATAATTGGCATCTCAGAGTAGATCGGTTTTTACACAGGAAAGTAATCCTTGCCTGGCCTCTACAATCTCTACCTAAACTACAAATTTATACTGCACACAATCTCACAAATTACTCAATATGATGTGGTTCTCACTATTACCATTAATTCAGAGCACTTCCCAGGACTAGAGACCAACTTGAATCAAAATTCTAAAAGACAAGCCATTTAAAGAAAAGGTCAAACTTCATAGGCAACTTAACTCTGTTATTGTCTTTTATTAGCTCCATCACATGGCATTTTCTGTCCAAAACAGGGTTTCCAAACCAACACTGCAGACGTTAATGGCAGATACAATTAATAAGCTACATTTTGGAACAGCAAGTTTCTTTAAAAAAAGACATGTGCTTTTAGAAAGCTACCAAACTCTTATGAATATTCTAGTCTAACTCAGGGCTTTTTATCAATTTCTTTTCATGCTTTCTAGCCTAAGGGGGTATCCCCTTTTCTGTGTTTGTATGGTAAGTTTCTTATCTTCAATGGGGGTTATTGTGCAGACTGCTTCTTTGGATTCAGACAGTAAATACACTTTAGCTTCTTCATGTTTGAATTTTATTCACTATTTTGAAACGAAATAGAAGTGGTGAGCAGACTTACTACCTTATGGCTGGATAGAGACATCAGCATTTCTCACTCTCCTATCGCTACATTAATGCAAGAGTTGAACATTCTCCTCTTAGTTATTTCATGCACAGTAGGGATCATAATTTTGTCTGACACTATCTAGGTTTATGGCTCAGGCAGAGATGCTTTGTAGAACCTGTTAGAAGTTTTACTTTTAAACCTTCATTTGAATCAGCTCATTTTCTGAAATACCAATTCAGTTCCCTAAGTTCTTCTCAAGCTCTTGGCAAGCTTATTCTAAGAAATGTAAAAAAAAAAAAAGTATAAAAGTTTATTTGTATTTAATTACCAACAGTAATGCTCTGAAACTCTTTAACTATATAATTTTTAGAAATGCAGTGTCTCCTGTTGGATATATTGCTAAAGCTCACCTGGTATATGGCAAATAGTTTATAAATGTGTGAACATTTAGTCATTCCTCAGCTATGGAAGCTCTCTTGAAATTGATGGCAAAATTTTTACTAATTCATTAAAATCCTTCCTTTAGTAGTCTTAGTTACAAATCAATTATCCAAAGTCTGCCTTTGACTGCCATCTTTCATTTAAGCTAGGACATACAAAACAAAAAAGAGAAAGAAAGTAAACTCTGAAATGTATGTTCCTATTCATTTTTCCAAATAGCTGACAAACCTCACCAATTCAATTAATCCTTAGTGAAAAAGACTATCATTATTCCCTTTTTTATAATAGTATTAATTTACAGTGAACATGGCAAACTTTTGCTAGATGTAGCATTGCACTCTTCAAACCAACATAGAATAAATGGACTGGATTTCTGAATCCCAAGAAACAATTCAAGACCGAGAAAGCCTAACTTTATATAAATACTGTGTGATTGCTGGTTTAGGACATACACACAAAATTCAGCTAATGTGCAAATTATTCCCTTCAAACCAGAATTTCAGGGCAATACACTCTATTATATTTAATCTCTTGGCATAAAGCTGGAATTATGCACATGAAATAGAAGCTTTGTGTTAAGTTTAGCTTCTGTCTCTCAAGGTAAGAGTTTTCTTAACTTGTTCCTGAACTGATTTAAAGTCATTTTTTATAAGGTCTTCTACTGAAAATGCAGATAATATAGAAAAGTATATGAAATTATTCAGGAAGGATGAGTATTATTTCATAAAACATTTTATTCACTGAAAAATGCTATCTCAAATTGGCCAAAATTATCCACAAAATTAATGAAGTATCATTACTTACAGTCAAATATATTTTGTACCAAAAAAATGCATTTAAATATATTTTCATTTCCGACTTCAAAATTTAGCTAATTTTATTCTAAAAGAAGAAATGGAATTAAAAAACAAAAAGGTTTCTTCTTCTTCACTTACAGTGTTTTGGGCAAATCCCGATTCTTTTATTCTGCCCTGAAGTTCTGGCTCAGCCAAAACAACCATCAAAACCCCATAATTATTCACTGTATTACTTTGAGCTGATCAGGAAAAGGGTGAAAAGTAGTATGATGTACCTGCACGTTGGTATTTCTTTCACTTGCATGTTTGAGTGTGCAAACTTAGCATGCAAAATATACATCCGGGGGCATTCAGCAGAAATTTATGAAGTGGGCCATATCAGCTAACACAGACAGCATCTCTGAAAGGAGGGAAGTTAATCTTCTGTGGTTGTGCTTCACTAGACAGTGGCAGGAGACCCATGGACCAGGGCATGGCATCTGTAACACCAACTAAAGCAGTAAGCTGTGCATGCAGCAACAGAAAGATCCCAGGATTTTTGCTGGGTGTACACTCACATGCTGAATGCACTGAATGCTCTCTTTTTCTCTTTTGAAGTACATGAATTCTAATGACAGAATAGCTTGTTATGGCTCTGCAAAGAGGATTAGATAATGAGCTGCTCAGTCTTAAAATTCATTCCTGAACAAAATCATCAGTGTTTTTTTCAGGATTAAATTGTTTCTCTGCTAAATGCCACCACAGATGAATACATATTCCCATCCCAAGAATGGATGTAGAGTACGGGGCAGGGGTGGGGGACAGGGCGGGACAAAAAAGTCAAATGCATTAGCCCCACAACAAAAAGATTTTCTAATAGTCAAGCATGGCCATTATTGTCAGACTGTGTCTTGTACTGGAAAGCAGGTGCCAGTATGGACCCTCCCTCCCAGTGTGAGGGTACAATCTAGCACAACCGGCTTTGTCAATAAGATGGCTGTCACCTCTGTGCCCCAGATCTGCAGCGTGTTGGCCCTGGAGCACAGGACCCATTACCCTAGCAATAGCAATAAAGAGCTGTAGAAGAATTTGGCTATCACCTTGCCCTCACAGTCAATTTACTTCTCCATCTGGATCCCATGGTTTCCCTCTCTGCGTGCACCTACCATGACCTCTTAGGATGTGGAAAAAAATATCTCTGTTGCCTTTTTGCTGGAGGCAGTGAATGCAAACAAGGTGTAGACTTCAGGTATTCTTTTTGTTTACTATAGCTTAACTTTAAAAAGCAGACTACGTGTTTATATCCCACTGCAAGATTCTCTTTAAAACTGCTAACACAGAATCTCTGATAAAAGTGTTTTGTGTAACACCATGAGCTAAGCTCCATGTCACAAAAGCTTCCAGCAGAAGCTGATTCTTTAGTGATAATTAACAACAATCTTATGAAGGCTCAGCTATCAAGTTCAAATGTAGTTCTTGCACAGAAAACATTGCCTGGCGGTATTCAGTCATCACTGTGAAGGTGCATTCATGCAAATTGTCCTAGCTGTTTATGGGCTGGGGCAAGTGGTTGGGATCAAAAACAAAACAGTCACTAGATTTTTAACTGCTTGAAGGGAAATTTATCCATGACCAGAAAATTCAAGATTTCTTTGGATCTTTCTCTGAATATCAAATACTGATCACCATTGATGTAGAGCTATTGCACTAAACAGCCTTAGATCATAGAATCATAGAATATCTCAAGTTGGAAGGGACCCATAAGGATCATCAAGCCCAACACCCTGCTTCTCGTAGGCCTGCCTAAAACTAAACCATATGACTAAGAGCAGTTCTTGAACTCTGAGGGGCTTGGTGCCATGACCACTTCCCTGGGGAGCCTGTTCCAGTGACCAACCACCCTCTCAGTGAAGAACCTCTTCCTAATGTCCGATCTGAACTTCCCCTGACACAGCTTCGTTCCATTTCCTTGTGTCCTGTCGCTGGTCACCAGAGAGAGGAGATCAGCACCTCTCCCTCCGCTGTCCCCCTTGAGGAAGTTGTAGGCTGTGATGAGGTCACCCCTCAGCCTTCTCTTCTCCAAGCTGAACAAACCAAGTGACCTCAGCCGCTCCTTGTAAGTCTTGCCCTCGAGATCTCTCACCATCTTGGTTGCTCTCCTCTGGACACACCCTAGTAGCTTGATGTCCTTTTTACATTGAGGCACCCCAAACTGCACACAGTACTTGAGGTGAGCCTGCAGCAGTGCAGTGTAAAGTGGGACAATCACCTCCCTCGACTGGCTAGCTATGCTGTGCTTGATGCACCCCAGGACACAGTTGGCCCTTTTGGCTGCCAGGGCACACTGTTGACTCATATTCAACTTGCCACCAACCCAAACCCCCAGATCTCTTTCTGTGGGGCTGCTCTCCAGCCTCTCCTCCCCCCCAATTTGTATGTATAAACAGGATTACTCCATCCCAGGTGAAGAATGCAGCACTTTCTTTTATTAGATTTTTGTACAGTTGGTGATTGCTCAGCTCTCTAGTCTATCCAGATCTCTCTGTAAGGTCTCGCTACCCTTCAGGGAGCCCACAGCTTCTTCTAGTTTAGTACCATTGGCAAACTTACTTAATGTACATTCGATTCCGACATCCGTATCATCTATAAAAACATCGAAGAACATTGGCTCTAAAATTGAGCCCTGGGGAACCCCACTGGCAACTGGCCACCAGCCTGATGTAACCCCATTCACTATAACTCTTTGAGCCTGACCCATAAGCCAATTTTTCACCCAACGTATTGTGGACTTGTCTAGCTGTATACTGGACATTTTGTTCAGAAGGGTACTGTGAGAGACAGTATCAAAAGCTTTGCTAAAATCCAAAACCCCACATCTGCTGGCTTCCCTTGGTCAACTAGATGGGTCACCTTGTTGTAAAAGGAAATTAAGTTAGTTAAGCAGGACTTTCCCCTCGTGAACCTGTGCTGCCTATGACCAAAGACTGCATTAACTCTCAAGTGGTTTTCAATAACTCCAGAATAACCTTCTCCATAGTTTTACCAGGCACTGAGTGAGACTGACAGGCCTGTAATTACCAGGGTCTTCCTTTGTACCCTTCTTGAAGACCTGGACATTTGCCAATTTCCAGTCAACTGGGACTTCTCTAGATTTCCAAGACCATTGAAAAATAGTGGAGAGATGTCCGGCGATGACATCGGCCAGCTCTTTCAGTACACCGGGGTGAATCCCAATGGGCCCCATAGACTTGTGTGCATCCAGCTGGAGCAGCAAGTCTCAAACAAGTTCAGAGTCAGCTGGGAGTTTATCATGCCCTCAGTCACAGTCTTCCAACACTGGGCTCTGGAGGTCCCAGGGCCCATCACTGGTGTTAAAGACAGAGGCAAAGAAGGCATTAAATGTCTCTGCTTTGTCTATGTCCCTATTTGTGAAGTGACTGATCTCATCAAGTAACAGACCAATGTTATCTCTGATCCTCCTTTTGCTGTTAACATATTTAAAAAAGCCCTTTTTGTTGTCCTTCACAGTGCTGGCCAGCTTGAACTCTAATCAAGCTTTGGCTGCACGAATTTTCTCCCTGCAGTGGCAAACAGCTTCTTAGTCCTCCCCTGTCACCTGTCCTTGCTTCCAATGTCTATACACATCACCTTTCCACCTAAGTTCTAGAAGAAGATCTCTGCTCATCCAAGCCAGCCTTCTACACTGCTTCCTTGACTTCTGACACTTTGGAATTGACTGCTCCTGCGCTCTTAAGAGATGGCTCTTGAAAAGTGACCAGCATTCATGGACCCCAATAACTTCAAAAGCAGATTCCCAGGGGACCTTACTAACTAGCTCCTTCAGCAGCCCAAATTCTGCTCTCCTCATACCCAGGGTTGAAGTGTTGCTGGCAGTTTTCTTCCTGCCGTCAATGATTTGAAACTCAACTACTTCATGGTCACCGTGACCAAGAGAGCCACTAATCACCACTTTGCCCACAAGACCCTCTCTGTTTACGAACAGCAAATCCAGGAGGCCACCTTTCCTAGTCAGCTCCCTTAATACCTGCACCAAGTAGTTCAACGTGCTTCAGGAATTTCCTGGACTTGTTTGTGTCCACTGTATAATATTCCCAGTCAATGTCTGGGAAGTTAAAATCACCCATAAGGACAAGGGTTGCTGATTTAGAGACATCCCTTAATTCCTTACAGAATAATTCATCAGAGTTGTCATCCTGGTTGGATGTTCTGTAGTAGACTCCCACACCAACATCCACTTTCTTTGCTTTCCTCTTCATCCTTACCCAGAGGCTTTCAAACATGTCATCACCAACTGCTTTTGTACAAGCTGCAGGCTCCTGGTGGGTGTCTCTGCTCCTTTGGGGTTTCCCTGGTAGAGGAAACCCCCCTGCACACCACGCCAGAGCACTCTGGGGCAGATTGTGCCAGCACCAGAGCTGCTTCCCTTGAAGACTGTGCTAAGTTCTAGATTTAGAGCTAGCTATTCCACTGTTCCTCTCCTGCAATCCCCCTCTTCCCCCACCAAGATGCTCTCTTGATCTCTCTCATCAGTATATAATCCTTTCTTCCTGCATGACTTCCTGCTAGAGATTGTGGTGGGTTGACCCTGGCTGGATGCCAGGTGCCCACCAAAGCCATTTTATCATTCCCCCCTCAGCTGGACAGGGGAGAGAAAATATAACAGAGAGCTACCGGATCAAGATAAGAACAGGGAGAGATCACTTAACCAATTACCATCACAGGTAAAATAGACTCCACTTGGGGAAAATGAACTTAGTTTATTGCCAATCAACCAGAAATAAAACCAAATCTCAAAACACCTTCCCTCCACCCCTCCCTTCTTCCCGAGCACAACTTCACTCCAGATTGTCTACCTCACATCCCCCGTGGCACAGGGGGATGGGGAATGGGGGTTACAATCAGTTCATCACATGTTGTTTCTGCCACTTCATCCTCCTCAGGGGCAGGACTCATCACACTCATCCCCTGCTCCAGCATGTGGTCCCTCCCACAGGAGTCAGTCCTCCACAGACTTCTCCAATGTGGGTCCTTCCCACAGGCTGCAGTTCTTCACGAACTGCTCCAGCGTGGGTTCTTTCCATGGGCTGCAGTCCTTCAGGAGCAAGCTGCTCCAGCATAGGTCGCCTGCGGAGTCACAAGTCCTGCCAGTAAACCTGTTCCAGCGTGGGCTCCTCTCTCCACAGATCCACAGGTCCTGCCAGGAGCCTGTTCCAGCGTGGCCTTCCCATGGGGTCACAGCCTCCTTCAGGCACCCACCTGCTCCGGTATGCAGTTCTCCTCGGGCTGCAGGTGGATATCTGCTCCCCTGTGGACCTCCATGGGCTGCAGGGGCACAGCCTGCCTCACCATGGTCTTCCCCATGGGCTGCAGGGGAATCTCTGCTCCTGCACCTGGAGCACCTTCTCCCCCTCCTTCACTGACCTGGGTGTCTGCAGGGTTTTTTCTCTCACATATTCTCAC
This sequence comes from Pandion haliaetus, assembly GCA_013401275.1. NCBI lineage: Eukaryota > Metazoa > Chordata > Aves > Accipitriformes > Pandionidae > Pandion > Pandion haliaetus. Next base: position 101,423 of record VYZV01002893.1, on the reverse strand, counting down.
TCCTCTCTTCAGCTGCCATTTCTGTCTCCCCGCAACTATTTTCCCTTCTTAAATATGTTATCCCAGAGGCGCTACCACCGTCAACTGATGAGCTCGGCCTTGGCCAGCAGCGGGACCGTCTTGGAGCCAGCTGGCATTGGCTCTGTCAGACATATGGGAATCTTCTAGCAGCTCCTCATCAGAAGCCACCCCTGTAACCGCCCCCCCTCTACCAAAACCTTGCCACGCAAACTCAATACAGTGATTTAGGAAACAAGGGGTTTTTTTCTCATGTCTTCCTCCTCTGTGTGAATTAGCTTAAACTACATACTTAATAGCAATGTTTAGACCCTAATTAGCCATTGCACAACCATACCCTTTTGTCTGGGGGAAAGTCTGTGCTGCACAAGATTTTCAATGTCAGGCTGCAAGATTTTTATATCAGTACCATAGAACAATGAAATGGGGGCTAACAGGCTTTTCCAAGCTGAAGCAAAGATAATTTAATTCAAATCCCCCTAAAAAAATGAATGTGAACATCTCCTTCTGTTCAACTGCCAGAAGAGGATTAAAAAGCAAGTAGCAACAAACAACTATTCTTGACCCACCTTCAGTAAAGAAGTGTAAATGCCCAACTCCCTTTGACCACTTCCTAATCAACAAATTTCTCCAGTCATCACATTTTTTCTTCTGCTGCACTCACTCAATAAAAGCTGTGTCTTAATAGCAATGATGGATATGCAAATAGCAATTCTAGGTCATTTCCTGGAAGTCAAGCCAAGTACTGGAGAATTTAATGAGGAAATTTTCAAGTTAAAGTTCAGTGCAGCCTCTAAAATTAAACTCTAAACATTGCAATGTTTGTTGGTCATTAAAATATTGATTTTAGTAAGCTGAAGATGGATTGCTGATTTTGTAAATGCTCTAGATAATCCTACTGTTGAGTGTAATGGAGTCTGTATATGGCAGAAAGAAGTAGACTGGAGCTGATATAAACTACAAACCCCTGAATTGATAAAATGATATTTAGATTCATAATTTATTAAAACAAACAAAAAAACCCCCGCCTGTCATCTTTTTTTCACAGAGATGACGAGAAGTACATACAGATACAGATATCAATGACCAAGCATAAGCAGTGCTATATATCTGGGTAAAGAACATGCTTTGTGATATTCTTCATCTAAATAACTCCAGAATTATTCCAGTGTGAATAATCTCTTACTCTGGCAGTGTGCAGTGCACGAGAAAACCAGGATGATTCTGATCTTCACCTCAACATAACAAATATATAGCTTTTCATTACTTTAACCATTTAACATATTTATAGGTGACTACTCCATTGAAAGAAATATGCAAAGTTTTCTGTGATGATCAATGGAAGTGGTGCTCCTTGCAGTTCTTGCCACTTTTGTACTGCCCATGGATGATCTCTCTGCATATTGTCCCACCTAGGAAAGACTCAGTAGGAATGAGAGAGTGGTGCAGGAAGTCTGAAGCTGAAGACAAACACTCCTAACTCTTGTGGCTGACAAAAGAGCAGACTCTACCTTCCTTCAAGACCCAAGATAGTGTTAACAACAGCAGGGTTCTTGAGAGAGAGGGGGAAAGAGAAGTATCAACAAGATGTTCAGACTCCTTCGGTATTTTTTACCTTTTTTTTTCTTTATTTTAAACAGGCATTAAAAATGAGTATATCAGTCATTTCCTCAAGTTTCTGTCTATGTTTTGATACCTTAATACAGGAGGCGTTGATGCCCTTCACCGGTGTATTCTAGGTTAGACACATAAACCAAGAATTTTCTTCCCTGAGGAGTCATGAGGTAGGAAGGGACTCTCAGGCATCTTCAACTCTCTCTACGCATCTATATTGTCCCTGACAGACAACTCTCTAACCTGTGTTTAGATGGCTGGCAGTGATTGATT
>VYZV01002893.1:73584-94969 GCA_013401275.1 Pandion haliaetus | reverse complement strand
GGAAAAAAGAAAAAAAAAAAAGATAAAGCCTTCATGCCAACAGAGAATACTAGACTTGGGTATGCGTGTGGAATTTGGGCCACCTGAATGTAAGCATAATTATGCAGGTCCATGAAAGTGGTCATACATGTTAGATAAGAGATGAGCAAATACAAGTGGTTTAAATAGGAAAGCCAGATCTTGCTGTTGCATGTTCCATTTCAGAACTTGGGGCTTGTAATACAATGCAGTGGATCACCAGAAGTAATATACAGCAAAAACCTTGAAGAAACATAGCTTTTACAGAGTTCAACAACTATCCCCATTCTCTCTAACAAACAACTCTGTCATGGCTTTTAGACTGTTTCTGCATTTAATTAAAGCTCAGAGAAACAGTCAAAAGGGGAGGATTTTCCTTCAGTGTAAAAGATGTTCAAAGGAAAGATTAATATTATGTATCACCATTGTGCAGACAGAGAAGTTCATACAGAAAATTACTGGCAGGTATTAACACATACATATTCAAGAATGTGCACCCTTGCTACAAAACTCATGCATCTCCTCCCTGTGGGCCCAATTCTTCCTTCTACAGTCAGAATTCAGGGAGCTAAACAAAAGCATAATCTTAAAACCCTAAAAAATTCAAAATCCTAAAAAGCAAGTTTATTTTTATTTCAGGAAGCAGCTGCAGGTAGAGTTATTAAGATGTGAGTTCGATGTGTGAAAGAAATTTACTCCTTTATATTAACTCCATTCCCTTGTTTGTTAAAAAAACCCCAACTATAATGAAGCCTGAATACTGGGACAAATGTTTTAATCACTGTTTATCTGAGTACCTTAGCTGGTTATTAAGATCATTTAAGCAGATGCAAGAAGTCACCTCTTCATGTTGCAGAGTCTGAGGCCCTGTACTTGCCTATTTTCCAGTCACTGTATAACAACCCACTGATGCTCCCCCAAGAAACTCTCTAGTTGCAGCTTTGGTCACTCCAACACGGTTGCCTATTTGACATACTGCAACAGACCCTCAGCTTCTGTAAATCAGCCAAGTTCCACCAACATCACTGGAGTTACTCTGGTACCAACATTATATGCTTGGCTTTAGGGTCTTGACAAAAAGAAAGAGAGAATTGAGGAATAGTGTTGATCTTTGCAATATCAACCTTTTAAACCTTCACAATGAAATGTGTAGTTCCCAGAGATGGCAGTCACCTGCATGTGCTGGTTTTAGGCTAAAAATTGAGGCATCTTCAGGGCTGGGTGGCAGCTATGCCAGGATTTTGAGGATGGTAGTTTTGGAGGTCACACTCATACCTTGCTGTGTGAGTGGGGCTAGCCTGTAATTCTCATCTGTTTGCCTAATAATAGTAAGTTAATGAATTATTCATAAAATATTTTGTTCTTTTTATCAAGCTCTGGTGCTGCTTTTAAGCAGTCTTTTTGTTGTTTTCTAATCTTTGCCTGATTTAAGTATACTGAGAAGAAAACCTCATAGCATCTGTCAGCACTGCAGCTCTAGGGAGAAAAAGAAATTGAAGCTATGTATCTCCAGTACTTTTTAACATGCTGTAACTTTCATCAGCCTAAATTTGAGCTTGCTCTTCAGGGACATTACATTAGCCTTCCAGAAACACTGATTAAAGGGCCTAGAAAGCTTCTCTGTACTTGCCAGAGACATCCCACCGGCATTGCTGTGCGTTCTCTTCTCTCATTTCTTGCTCACTGCAGCAGAGATCACAGCCCCCCGTGAGCTGCCCAGGCCAGGGTGCTGCCTCCCCGCTTCATGGGAATGAGCCAGCTACCTGCACACTGCGTCCACTCACACTGGCTGTGGTCTGGGAGCCCTGAAAAATAGAGAGGGATCAGTAAACTGCTGCAAGAGTAACTCCCACTCTGGAAAAAAAAATAACCAGCTTTTCTTTCACTGAGACAGTGAAGGAGCTCACATCATCATGTTTATGAGTAAGGAAGGTTAAGAGGTTACAGAATCACAGAATACAACTACTGTCATGTAAGAGGACATTTATATAACTGCAGAAAGAACATAAGTCACAGAGCCAATCTGGGAGGTTAGCTGACAAGCTGTAACAAGCGTCCGGGACCTGTCATATAAATTCTGAAGCTGAGAAAGCTCAAACTTTTAGCTGTAAAATGTTATTGATAATAACATGTCCTGACAGAATGATAGGGAAAATTATCTACCACTGAGTCATAGCATCACTTCTGAGTCTCTTTTGAAAAGAGATAATTTTTTTCAGGAATTAAAATATTTGCCTCACAAAAGGAATTTTTGGGTGGAATATCTGTCACAAAGATATCAAAGAGCATCAACATCAAGGTTTTCCCAGCCTCAAGAACAGTAACTGAGAGTTTAATAATTAACTTCGGGGTACCCATACTATTAAATTTTATGGGGAATTGTCAGCAACGCACACTGAATGGCTTTGAAAACACTAACCTGTTCATGCATGCAAAATTTGGACAGTATGTTGGAATTCCTGTTGCAGGTAACAAGTATTCACCAACTCAGAAACACACTGAATAATACATGTCAGCATACCATCCATATCAGCTAAAGAAGCTGTTGCCTTTTTTTTTTGTTTTTTTTTAATGCTGCACCTTTCTCCATATGAGTGCATGTGGATAGCACTCAGCCAAACAATTGCATAGCACCATAATATTCCCAAAGGTTCAGTAGTTATCCCCCAAAGTTATTTTTAACACAAGGGGAGTAACAGGAGGATTCACAAAAGCATGTGAGCACTTTTGAAATAACTGGAAGCACTCATCTAACTCATGAGGTAGTCCAGCATCCTTGGTATCTTCAGCCACTGACATATAGATCCTGTCATGAGGCCAGTTTTTTCAAGAGCACTTCACTTTGGCTGACAAACATAGAGCAAACTCTATCTGTATTGCAGAAGTGAGCCAGCTTACCCTTTCTGCTACATTTTAGTAACTTCAAGAAAAACCCGTCCATCATTTAGGAATTTGCCTGTGTCATGTTTGATCATGTTTTATAGAATCCTGTTTGGGATACTTTTTTCACAGAAATTTCAGTGCATAAATAATTTTTAAAAAACCAAGCTACGGTGGGGCAACATCTCCTAAACTATCTCAGTGTTCACTGTGGCTTCAAATAAGCTGACTATAAATTATAAGATCCAAGTACTATAAGCAAAACCACCATACTTCAGATATCTAGAATTCAAAAATAGCATGCAAGAATGACCTTGACATGCTAAACACAAACCCATAAATCAGACTTAAAGTAAAAATTCTATTCAGGAACATTACTTGGAATTAGTAAAACAAAAAGTGTGCTACTTGATTACTGCATTCTGTGTTATTTTCCCGAATAATGCAGAATATTATAAATACAAAATGTAATTAAAATGGAAACTGAGTAGGTAATTTATCTTTACGAGTTTAATCTTTATCTTCAGATGTCATCTAGAAGGACAAGCTTTCAGTTTATCAGTGTTGAAAAATACCTTGGTCTGCTTAATAACGGCTAAGCATAAAAGGGCATAGGCTAGCAGCTTGAAATTGAGAGAAACATTCTTTCCTATGCAGTCGTATCTCAGAAAAGTCTAAAAATTCATGAATGCTTTTAGCAAAGAGCTCTTCACTGGTTATTTGTTAATTCTGAATTTAGGCTTTCTACATCTGTAGGCAGTGTGTAAAATTATCATGGCCATGGCACAGATTTCACTGTGGAAGGAGAAAAATTAATCCAAATAGGAAACCTAAAATGTTGAGAGATTCCCATGGGAAATGTATTCTTTCAGTTTGTTTCAATGTCTGCATCCTTTGCTTTCTGTTCAACAAGCAGCACATCAGACCAATTTTCATGGTTAGTTAAACTTACATTGGGTGTCTTACACATTAGTGGAAGACTCTCTACTAAAGGCACATTAAAAGTTTGGTGACACATACCTTGCTTCTCATTTGATATCTTAGGAGTTTCTAAAATAAAGGACCTGTAAAATAGCACTCATATGATTTAATATTTCTTTTTAAGAGATAGCACTTGATTCCTGTGAAATAGATGTTCCAAGAGTGTTCAGTTTTAAAATAATATTATAAAATATCCTTTCCCAAAATAACCAGTGAACTGAAGGACACTTTCTCTCCTAGAAGAATTCTAGTACTCATTTGTATATGACTCCATATTCTTTTACTAAGCATTCAGCTTACTGTGTTCCCTTCATTACTACTCCGTGCTTTAGAAGAGGGCCCATTTACCTCTTGGTCAATCATGATTATCAGTCATAAATCTCTCTCCCTTTTTTACTTTCCCTTCAAAGGCTCAAAACAGACTTGACATCTTTGAACNCCCCCCCCGACTCTATAAAAGTCATGGAGTAAACCAGATTTACTATTACTATTTACTGAGATTACTAACTTCCTAAATAGTAACTCAAGAGGATCTCAAGAAATGTGAATTTTCTTTTTCTTTCAAAAACTGCAGAATCATAGCACGGTTGAGGTGGGAAGGGACCTCTGGAGGTCATCTTGTCCAATCCCCTGCTCAAGCAAGGCCACTTAGAGCTGGTGGCCCAGGACCATGTCCAGTCGAAGGTTTTGAATATCTCCAAGGATGGAGACCCCACAGCCTCTCTGGGAAACCTGTGCCAGTGCTCAGTCACTCTCACAGTAAAAAAGTGTTTGTTTGTGTTGCAATGGGAATGAATTCCAGAGGTTTTGTTTTCTGATTGCCTGTAAAATTACAAGTTGAACAAATTTTGAGGAAAACTAAGGAAACATTAGTTACCAGGGTGATTTCTGTTGGCCTTCCTCTTTCTCCTCTCTTTCTCTTTAAGAGAAAAAAAGAATCTAGATGCCTCCAGTTTGGAAGAAAAATAAATATTTGGGTTTATTTTGGTAACATTTTCCATGAAAGTCAATTTGCATTTTTATAAAGAAATATTTTTCTAGTCACAAGATGAGCATGACATTTATGGAAATTGTATTTTCATCTGGCCTGTCTTCATGCTGTTGCTGCTGTTCAGAGATGCTTATGATCATCTCAAAGCTGATGGGTTTTGTTTTGGTTTTTACTTCTGATCTCTCTCTGATGAGTTCAGTCATTGTTGCCTTAGAAATTAGCTAACTGAGCTGTGTGAAAAAGGTTTTATTTCTTGTTCCCTGATTAAAGATAAAGTTGTTTGTTCTTTGGCTGACTCAATTTACCCAGATGGTCCACTGCTTGTCTGCCTTACACGATGTTTGTGCTTATAAACAGGTTAGATGATGTAAGCAAAGTAAATAGCATTAAGTTCTCAACTACAACAGTAACCAGACTTTCAAAAAGATGTAAGTCATATTGATTTGCAATTTTTCTGTGCATTAGACTGGACTGTCATCACAGTCTTGCCTAGAAGTATTTCTGAACACATTTTTCGAATCCACTTCATCACTTAATGCAGTCATCACATGCAGAATCTGGAAAAGAGAATGAATCTTGTTCACTAGAAGTTACCATGAAAAGCTGTGCTTTTCATAAAGTTGTCAGAATCTTTATTTTTTACTTTAACTAGTACAGTTCATCTTCACCCATGTCCCTGATTTGGTCCTTTTGTACAAATCTTCCAACTTACTTTTACCATTTACCGAGTAATCACCTGCTCAAAAAATTCTCATCCTTTCTCAGAACTCTAAACTCATCTTATTTCAGACAGGAAAATATGTATCAGTTAAAGGTAAAGCAGCTTCACTCTTTATTTTGTTTTTGACAATGCAAAAAGAAAGACGCTTGCAGCTGTATAATTAAAATCAACCTTTCTGTAGTTGCACATCAATGTGACTGGCTAGAGAACATGTAAGAACTCATCATGCCCTGTAATGGAGTCTTGCGACCTTTAACAGGCAAAAGAAACCAAAATCATAAAATGGGAATGTATTCTAAGAATACTCATGTCAGGCACAAGGCAACTCCATTTTACATCTTATTAAGCCATTTCACAGGCAATCCTCTCACTTCTTTTCAATAAGACAGTGCAGTGTAGTTTTGCACATGAATTGCTTGGAATATGTTAAAGCTTCCAGGGAAATCAGTAAGAAAGAACACTTAGTGGATGATATTCAGCCATAATTCCTTTGTGTCATGCTCATTTCCAGCTCTCATTATGACTGTAAATAGCTGGTTAAAAAGGTGCAGACTGGCATCTTTAATAAACTTCTACTTATAGCAGTCAATGTTAAAGGCAAAACAAAACAAAACAAAACAAAACAAAAGGAAAATTTCATGAACTTAAGTTGTTCTGTTAGAAAGAAAAAGGAACTAAAAATTCGTGATACAAAATGCTTTAGCGTGCTTTTAGAGGTTACATAGGAAGATTGTGATGTCTTATTTATTTGCAGGATAGTTTTTGCTGAAGGGCCCAAAGAGAAATAGGCATAGCCCATTCTGGTAGGGCTGCTGAGTCATTGGAGAAAAGGAGATCTATACCCAAAATGATGAATAATTTTTTAATCAACAAAAATGCGAAGAATGAGGGAAAGGTCTGCAAAAAATTGGCAGTGATTAAAAAAAAAAGCTAAAATCGTCTTCTAGACTTCTAGAACTTAGATAAAAAACTGGGTGATATTTTATAAGTTAAGTTCCTTTGTCCCCTTCTTTTTGTCGCTTTCTTATTGTGTGAAGATTAATTTATTATGATTTATACCATGAATTCCCAAGACATGCAAGAAAAATGCAAGTAGTGATAATCTGTTATCGATTACCCTAGAGAACTCTAACAAATTATCCAATTCTGTGAGGCCCCGAAACATTTTCTAACATGGTTTACAGTTTCCTTCCATTATTTACCTTCCTGATTTAAATCACAAAAGTAATGAAGACTATCGAATTTCTAATGCAAATCAAAACACAAATGAAACGTTACAAGTAACAGTATTACAAAGATGACATTGTTCAGTTTGTGCATGTTCCCACTGTTCTGTTATTTATTTTCTGCATGACTCTGCAATAAATTTCATTTTTATCAGAGAATCAGACTAAATCAGGCACTATCAAAAGGTAACAAAAGAAATTAGTTCCTCCTTGCCTAAAGGTCACAGATGAATTTATTTTAAATAAATATGAATTTTAAAAGCTTCCTTTTCTTTTTATAAAGTTCACATTATGATAGATGAAAGAAAAGAGAAACAATTTAATGATATAAGAATGCAGGGTTTCCTGATAGTAATTCAGTGCTTTATTATTTTCTATTTTCATCAAGGATGCCATAAAAAGCAAAATTAAAAGAGTCCTACACAGCTTTGCTGCATTCTTTTTCCTCTTGAAATGTAAAAATGCCATTTTCTCACTCTGGAGATTAGTGTTTTCTCTTTATTGAAAATTATAACTAACTTATGCTCTCATTGATCTTGAGGATACTCAAGAGAATAATCCAATGCAAGTCTCAAGTTTCAGAATAAATATGTACAAACATAAAGTAGCAAAACTTTAAAAAGTGAATATAGCAAAATTTTAAATGACTGTTAGATTTGCCTACAGTTCACATGCAAACTGAGTCCAGGGCCATATATTATATTAAACAGCAAGAGCAGAACCTCAATTTTCTTGCACTACAAGAGCAAGACTAGGCCTTTTGAGACATGGACTCTACTTAAAGCTCCTGCCTAGACAAATTTCTTAAGCAAATGATTCAATTTTCACTTCCCCCTGATGTTTTGCTAGTCCTCCCTATTTTGACTATATGGACCTTATGAAGCGAAGACCATAATTTCTTCAATTATTGCACAGGGCCTAGACAATTGTTTCTTGAGTGAGCCGAGTACTTTAAATAATACAGTTTTTTCTTATTCTGTGCACTGATCTAGCAAAGCTGTCATTCTTCTGTCTGTTCACCTCTCTTCTACATGCACTTCAGTGTTTGGACTGGGAAAATCAAGGGTACAGAAACATAAGCAGAAGGAAGGCTTTGTCTATGACATTTCTTTGTGGCTACTACAGAAATAAGAGTCAAAGATGCCTTTGTAGTCTGCAACCCTCCCTGAACTTCTGAATTAATAAAACTACAGTCTCTTCCATAGTAGCCAGTTTAGGGGTCATGAGAAAGGATCGTAACAGTGTTTTCATTTGTTGTGGGATGCTCAGACACTCTTATCTTACAAAACACCGTGAGATACTACTGCTCATGCATAGGACCACTGTGTTCTCCATAGCCATAGAAGTCCAGACCCATAAAATTTGCGCAGGAAACAGAGGATGTGGCAATTCCTGAAAGAGTAACAACAGCCTCCAGCACTATCCTATTTAGAAAGAAGAGAAGTTTGTTTGTATGCAGGCATCTATGAGGAGGTGAATGTGGGGTCTGGAATCCCTGCTCTCCCAGACAAAGGAAGGAGGTTCAGCTTGCCTCTGAACTAATCTATTCTATCTAAAAGCTGAACCTTATATAACTACTTTGTGGGGGTTTGTCCTCTGGCAAATGTACTTTCAGCGTAAGGAAATGAGGATGATGCTTTCTGAGTCATTCTCCCAGCTGGATCATGTCTGTATCATGTTGTCAACAGTGATTTTAAAATACTCCCCTCCCCTCCCTGCTCCTACTCCACCACCACCAGCAGCACAAGACACGAGTGTTCAAACAAAATGCAAACAACAGATAACTAGCTGGTTTGGCTTTGTACATTCTTCTGCCTTCACTTCCAAAACAGACAAGAAACGTAACTGATAAGTGGCTCTTTATTTCTTTTTTTCTCTTTCATACAAAGCAAGACAATAATTTGAAAACAAACACTTGAAAGCAAGGAAGATGATGGCTTATCCCTGTATTAAGAAAAAAACCAATCCTGCACAAAAAAAAGAAAAATAAATAATGCCCACCATAAGATTGTCTTCTTGGGATAGCTTCATAGTGTGCTGTAGCACTGAGGCTTGACAGAAGTTCAGGGCTGTCACTGCTGAGCAATACTGTTAGTTCGTAAAACCTCCTTAGACCTGGGGCAAGGAAGTTCAAATCCATTTATAACATCACTGCTGCCAGAAGGGAGCTGGGGTGTATTTTTAATACTAGTTCTGAGGCACAGAGTAGACATAAAAGCAAAGGACTGTGAATTTATCATCACAGATGAATCACATAAGTCTGTTAACCAGCACAGAGGGTGTCATTTGAAACAGTATGTTTACTGTATTCAAATCTCAAACAAGGATAAGCATTTATGAGAGACATGACAGGCCCATGTACTTTATGTGAAGGCTCTGTTCCTCACAGATGCTAATTCAGGACTGGCAGATCTTGCTGGGGTGCCAGCAACTACATTCACCTACGTTTCCCTTCCCATCCTCCTCAGTGAAGCTGAGTGAGGGGACTGGACAGAGAGTACCACTGGCCCCCAAAATAGTCTGCTTAAACCTTGTGCCTGACTCCCCAGAATCATTTCTTTACTATGGCTTTGGGTCTGTATGGTGTTAACCTCAGAGGAGGTGGCCCACGGCACAATGAAAGGACACCTCTGCTGACAAACACTGCAGCATTCGGTCCTTCATACCTGGAAGTCCTGAACAGCTTGTTTCTAATTGTCTGCTATGGGAACATAAAATAAATGGCTCAGCTCCTTGAACTCTTTCCTGAGCAGCCCTCTTGAAGCAAACAGAGTCACTCACTTGTTATGGGTTTGTGTGGTGCAGGTGTTTTTGTTTTGGCAGTGGTGGAGGGGGAGGCAGAGGTGGCTCCTGTGAGAAGCTGCTGGAAGCTCCCCCGGCTCCAAGTCAGACCCGCCTCTGGCCCAGGCCGATCCCATCAGTGACGGTGGGAGCGCCTCTGGGAGAACAGACTGAAGAAGGGGAACCGGCAGGGAGTGGGGGGATTGGAATGTGAGAGGAACCCCTCTGCAGATCCCGAGGTCAGTGAAGAAGGAGGGGGAGGAGGGGCGCCTGAGGAGGCTGATGGCCCTGCAGCCCGTGGGGAGACGGCAGGCTGTCCCCCTGCAGCCCAGGGAGGGGAGCGGTGGAGCGGAGGCCCCCCAAGATGGCCGTGACTCTATGGGAAAGCCCACGGTGGAGCAGTGTGTGACTGAAGAGCAGTCTGTCTTTGCCAGCTCCTCTTTCCTGCTGTTGAGTTGAAACCAGAGATCCTGACTTGCCCTTCCTTATTTGTAAGCCGCAATGTGTAGTACGGATGCATATACTGCATCCCTATAGCTTACTTACTCCCTTCAGTTTTAAGTTTGTTAAATACAAATTGGCATTAGCTGCAACAATCTAAACACATAACTCAAAACACACCTTAAAAGGTCTGTGAAGTTCAGCAGTCTTCTTTTCTCTATGATCAATGTGCCACAAATTGGCTTATTATTTTCCCAGTTACCCAAGTGTTTTCTTCAATTTTGCCTCCATTTCAAAAGGAAACCAAGATTGTCCAAGGGAATTCCAAGGCTTTTTCTTATGTGGCCATGGATAACATTTTTTCCGAACTACTTATACTGGTGAGAAGCTCTACCTAACGTTTTCCCCAGCTAAACATAGTTGCTGGCATGTTAAATTTTAAAAATGGAACTGTAACTCCATTGAGACAACAGAGCTTTTCCCTGCTGAGTTCAGCAGTGAAGAGATGGCAAGAAACTATACAACAATCACTTTAATGTAGATAAATGTAAGGATGTGCATCTTGGGAGAAGTCATTCACACGCAGAATAAAGAATGCAAAACTGATGGCTGCAACTGAGAAAGGAGAGCTTTCACGCAGACTACTGGGCTAGATGGACTGCTGCTGTGATCTAGCAGTGCATTTCTTATGTCCCTTAGTCTTCATGGAATGAAGGAAAGTGCTTCCATGCAAAATTTTAAATGCCATCACATTCCAATGATCTTCTAAAATATTTTTAGTGAGTTGATGCCAGAAGTAAATTAATACAATTTTCCCTTATAGAATAGTCAAACAATCATTCATTGCAGCAAGGAGACTAGGAAGGTAGATTTGAAAATAAGCGCAGATCTGGCATTTCATAAAGGAGATTAATGGATGTATATGCAGACAGAACTGCTTATTGCCATTATTAGATATCCTTACATATGATTTTACAAAGCAACACCAGCTTGAATGTTACTATGTTTTCACTAGCACAGGATTACATCAGATAACACAGACAGCTGCACACCGGCTATCACAATTAATTTGGAAGTAGGAAACAAAATAGCTGACATTTTTAAATGTGACCTTCCTATACCGAGTGTTAAATGTCACTTTACATGTGAGGAATATGCAACCTATTTTTTCTGTGCAGATATGTTCTAAAATTATGAAGCCAAAATTGGAATAAAACAAATTAATCAGGAAAAATTTCCATTGTTTCTGTTCTGCAAAGATGTTGGAATTACTCCAAGTAGTCCCTCTTTCAGAGGAACTGATTTGATACATTTCCAGAGCAGGAATTTATTAATTCCTTCTTTGAAGAGAGAAGAATCCCCTGTGTGCTAAGAGAAGATTACTATTTTAGACAAAAACATCCTATTCAAATTGACAACAGAGATAAAACAATTTGCCCTAAAAATCTATCTTCTGCAATGTTCTTCTTTCACAAGAGGCCTACAGATTTTACATCATGGAAGGATAACCTGGTTATGACTTTGCACAAAGGACAACTGGCCTTTGATAACTTGCAATTTGGAATGGAAACAATAGATAAGACATAATTTCATGGTGTGAGATTCTGTTACTGCAAGTAACTAGCTATGAATACTGAAACAAGTTGCCATGACTATAAAATGCTCTGAAGCACCATTTTGCTCTGTAATATACTAAAGCTTTCTATCTTTTACAGTAAATTGTAACTATTGTTCTCTTAATCACATTTAATTAGGCAAAGATTTTTTGAAAACCTCATTGTATGTTTTTGTCAGTGAACTAAGTATTCCTTTGAATAGTGCTGTATAAAAATGAAAGTAAGGAATCCATCTTTTTCAGCAGATACAGGACAAAAGTTGCTGGTGTGTTCCACAGAGTGAATCAGAGAGCACAACACAGACCCTGCTGAATTCAGGAGCCTGGCTTACCTCACTGCTGGAAGCACTAGACACATTGTCTGCTCAGTTTCTGGTCAGGAGTGCTACTGGCATGGTTTTTAAACAGCTTGTAAAGGCAAGTCCCATGTTTTTTCATTCCTCTTCAGAAAAAAATGGAAGTGAGTCAGTTGAAAACACAAAAGCCAGGAATGCAGAAGAGACAGCCACCACCCTGCACCGGTGAGGAGATGAAGAGACAAGCTCATGCTGTAGCATCTTAATGGAAATCTGAGAGCAAACAAAAGGGTTGTGCCATCCCTGCTGACGTGCTAATGCCAGGCACCACCAGACAGCAGCAGCCCCAGGTATGGAAGTGACCAGGAAAGGCTGTGGAAATACCAGCTAACCAGGTGTCCTGGTTTCAGCTGGGATAGAGTTAATTGTCTTCCTAGCAGCCGGTACAGTGCTAAGTTTTGAGCTAGGTATGAGAGGAATGTTGATAACGCACTGATGTTTTCAGTTATTGCTCAGTAATGTTTAGTCTAAAGTCAAGGCTTTTCAGCCTTTGATGCCCAGCCAGCAAGAAAGCTGCAGGGGCACAAGAAGCTGGGAGGGAACACAGTCAGGGCAGCTGACCCAAAGTGACCAACGGAGTATTCCATACCATGTGACGTTTTAGGAACTGCGGAGGGCGCGTTGCGGAGGGGGGACTTCCGGGTTGGTCGGTCGGCGGGTGGTGAGCAGTTGCGTTGTCCATCACTTGTATATTCCAATCCTTTTATTATTATTGTTGTCATCTCATTAGTGTTATCATTATTAGTTTTTTTTCTGTTCTATTGAACCGTTCTTATCTCAACCCACGAGTTTTAGTTCTTTTCCCGATTTTCTCCCCCATCCCACTGGGTGTGGGGGGGGAGTGGGTGAACGGCTGCGTGGTGCTTAGTTGTTGGCCGGGGTTAAACCATGACACCAGGTTTTGGTAAGCATTCATGTCCAACACAGTTGGGCCCAACTGCATTGTTTAAATTTACCTGCCAAAGGCCTGATGCTGTTTAGAGCATCTTTGACTATGGCCAGGCTTTAACTTTTCTTGATTTTCCTCCTCCTGAAGTTCTTGCTTACTTTTTTCCTGGGACTGTGCTAGCCCTTCTCAAATGTGCTTCTTCCTCTGTCCTCCAAACAGAACTACCTAAATACTGGTGAAATATTTGTTTCATCTGTTTTACCCAGCAAGATTCAGTGCTGCTTATTCCCACTTCTCCTCTTTTCATACACAAGTAAACATGGAGAAACACATTGCTTTTCTCGTAGAGGACAAGTTTTAAATGGGCTTCTCATGGACTTCCATACCTGAAAACTCATTAAAAAGCAATCCAATGGGAAGGCATCAAGAGAAGCACATGAAGTGCAGTCACAGCAGAAATTCACTTTTTGGGCTGCAAAATATATTAGTTAAAAGCACCTACCACATGACAACACCTGAAGTCAAATATTTCTGAACAGAAAGCAGATGAATAGCCTCATAAGAAGAAAAGTTTTGGAGGTATATTCCTCCGAAGACATAGGCTCTTGACTCATTAGTTTAAAGGTAAGTAATCTGCCCTAGCACACTCTTCCTGGGTGACCGTGGCCGAGTTCAGATACATCACATTCCCACAGCTCACTCCATTTGTGTTCCCAACAGTGCGACCTACTTCTCTGCTGGAAACTGTATGAACAACTATATTAGCATTATGCTGTGCTCAAGCTAAAAATCTCAGCTTTGAAGCTGAGCTCAGGCAGAGCACTGTATCAGCACAACCATGTAATTTCTAGTTTGTATCAGACCACTTTGCAGTGTAGGCAAAGAAAATGAGAGGTGACTATGCATATCTGTGCAGAAATAACTCTCTTCTTGGGAGTACAGGGTGAGTTCTCCGTTGAGGATTTGTTATTGGAGAGGGAGAGGTGGAGGATTCAGATCCTTGTTTGGGGAGTTTAGGAGGTGTGTACTTTTAGCACAGCTGAGTGTCTCTGGTCTTGACCTGCAAAGCTCATGTCTCAGGCATCTCATATGCTGCTACTTATACCACTGAGATTAGTAGGCAGAACACTATATTGAAAATTTGAAGTACTGTTTCCTGTTGGGTACTAGTCCTTATAATCAGCTTTGAAGACATATTCCTATATATTATTGAAAAGCCATGGGGGCTGGGGGTGGGGGTGGTTTTTTTCAGTTTACTCATTGTCTCCCTTCTGAACCATATTGATTTTGGTTGCCCTTTTATTTTGCTAGAAGGCACCTTGGATGTAGCCTCATGAAAGAAAGATGTTTTAATTACTTCACATTTTTTTCCATTGCGAATCCTTCAAGCACTATTGAGCCCAAGTTGTTTTTAATTTATACTACACTCTTTCAAAGTCTATTTTCTCAGAAATCAATATTTGATCCTATAGCTCCATTTAAACTGTGTTTGGTTCACAGGCATTCAAAGTTGTGTCCTGTGAAGGAAATACTAACATGAAATGAGCACTGGACAGGCCTGAAGGTGAACCTCTGGATTTTGACAGGATTACATAAAGATGCACAGAGCTACATTGCAGGATCGAAGCTGTGCACTAAAGTTACTTTAATTTCACTTTTTGAAACATTGTTAATACTATAATCCTCCACGTTTCTTAATTCATGAGCTTTCAGTCCAGATTTGGACTAATGTTTACAAAAAAAAAAAACAAAAAAAAAACGGAATTCCAACTAATTACCCACTGTGTTGAGAGCTTTTTCCTCATTCCATCCATCTGAAATAGTCTGCGCTTTTCTAGAACAGAAAAATACTGTGCAATTGCTATAATAAATAGCTGTTGTTTTCTCATTTGGCCTGTGCAACAAAGCCTGGAATGCTGAAAGTAACACAACTATTGAGCATAAAAAGGTGAAGAGGGAACAAACCTATCCATTTTTAACTGACGTTTTTAAAACTTTCTCTAGTGCTGCACTTCATCTGCAATTTGAGTTCCACAATTAAATATTGTTCTTGAAATTTTAGCGTTTTACATTTACATTGCAGAGTGTAATTTACCAATAGACGTGGATGGTAGGGCATGTCCTTGCTGTCTGTTAAGCTTGGATTTGGAGCCCAAAACATTCACTGAAGACTTGCTGCTGTTGTGGCCAGAGCCAGGCAGCATCCTCAGCACTGAGATGTCTGTCCGCCAAGTCATCTTTGTTCTTTCCTTTTTGTATCTCTGGCACCAGTGCCATTGCCTGACTCAAGGTCTTGGAGCTGAAAGCACCACAGAGAAAGAAGAGAAAAAAGAAAAATTGTCCATCTTCTTGGGTTCCTCCATGCACCCTAAAGGGGCCCAATGACACATAGGTGGGGGTATTAGAATAAGTTTTCTTATCAGCTTCTACTTAAATAGTCTAAAACAGACAAACTAGACCAGTCTGTGTTATTCATACTAACGATTTGGTCTAAGCTTAACATAAGATATAATCAACCCATCAAGATTTCACTTAAGAACATTTGAGTTGCATTTTCAGAAAATTAGCAGAAATTTGGATTATGTGATGTTTTGAATGACTACCGTCAAAACAAACGCAATAAAGGATTTTCAGAAAATGCCACCAAAACCACAGTCTAAAGCTAGGAGCCTTTGAAAAATTCTACAAATTTAAAGTCAAATTTGAGAATTTAAGCAGGACAATAATTCATTTAAGACTGCACCCACCTGAATTTAAGAGTTGTAGCTAAATATAGGTAGTTTGCCTAGACAGACAGAACAACTTCTCAGCAAGAGTGTTTGTTGAGTCTCAGATAGTCAAATAATATAGAGAAAATGAATAGCAAATATTAACGTTTTAACTTTTAATCTTATCAGAAAAGAATTATGAACTACTTTCATTGAGACTAGTAACAACCTATTGTGGTGGGTTGACCCTGGCTGAATGCCAGGGACCCACCAAAGCTGCTCTATCACTTTCCCTCCTCAACTGGACAAGGGAGAGAATATATAGCAAAAGGCTCGTGGGTCGAGGTAAGGACAGGGGGAGATCGTGCAAGCAATTACCATCACAAGTAAAACAGACTCAACTTAGGGAAAATTAATTTAATTTATTGCAAATCAACCAGAGTAGGGTAATGAGAAATAAAATCAAATCTCAAAACACCTTCCCCCCACCCCTCCCTTCTTCCCAGCTCAACTTCACTCCCGATTTTCTCTACCTCCTCCCCCCCGGCAGCGCAGGGGGATGGGGAATGGGGTTGGGGTCAGTTAATCACATGTTGTCTCCGACACTCCTTCCTCCTCAGGGGGAGGACTCCTCACACTCTTCNACGCGTCCGCTGCGCCAGCATGGGATCCATCCCACGGGAGACAGTCCTTCAGAAACTTCTCAAATGTGAGCCCTTCTCACAGGCTGCAGTTCTTCATGAACTGCTCCAGCGTGGGTTCCTTCCACTGGCTGCAGTCCTTCAGGAGTGCACTGCTCCAGCATGGGTCCCTTGTGGGGCTTCAAGTCCTGCCGGAAACCTGCTCCAGCATGGGCTTCCCACAGGGTCACAGCCTCCTTCGGGCATCCACCTGCTCCGGCGTGGGGTCCTCCTCGGGCTGCACGTGGATAACTGCTCCACCGTGGACCTCCATGGGCTGCAGGGGGACAGCCTGCCTCACCATGGTCTTCCCCACAGGCTGCAGGGGAATCTCTGCTCCTGCGCCTGGAGCACCTCCTCCCCCTCCTTCTTCACTGACCTGGGTGTCTGCAGGGTTGTTTCTCTCACATATTCTCACTCCTCTCTCTGGCTGAAGTTTCTGATGTGCAGCTTTTTTTCCCCTTCTTAAATATGTTATCCCAGAGGCGCTACCACTGTCACCGATGGGCTCGGCCTTGGCCAGCAGCGGGTCCATCTTGGAGCTGGCTGGCATTGGCTCAATCAGGCATAGGGGAATCTTCTAGCAGCTTCTCATCAGAAGCCACCCCTGTAAACCGCCCCCCCTCTACCAAGACCTTGCCATGCAAACCCAATACACCAATTTAAGCACAATTTTAAATTTGTTGCAAATGTGACAACAGGGTTCCTTGTTCGGCAACCCCTAAAGTGTGTTGGTGCAGTCTGTGTTTTATTTCTTCACAATTTCACAGTGAACTTCTTAATTCCTCTTTCTGCTAAAACTTTTAGTCTCAAAACTACAAAAATCAGGTCTTTACATGTTAGCACCAAACAGTTTCTTTTCAAAAGGACATTAGTTACTTTTTTGCTTCTGAAGATGAAAGTTTAAAACCCATTCCTTCAAAAATTTCAGTGTTTTGAATTAAAAACAAAATAGACATGATTCCCTGCCAGAGCCCCAGAAGGCCAAGCTACTAGACAGAGGAATCCCATAGGTATGACTGTTAGTCTGCTTTTGAAAATCTCTCGCAATTCATTGCAGTAAGAAGTATTTGAAGAGGAACAAACTCTGTTGGATGCTTTCCAGTAATATGGAAATATATAGCTGATTTCATGTGGAAAAGAGCAGATTGTTACAAAGAATTGAAAAAGCTTTCCACTCTCTTTTCAGTTTCAGCAGACAATTTTATATTGTAACATTGTCAATCACTTTTCATTTTGCTAAAATAATTGATAAACATGCTGTTCATATTCCTCCACTAGTATAAGACCATTGTGTCTTTCTTGCTTCATCCACATATTCTGTATGAATGAGTGAAAAGTTCACTGGAACCATAGTTCAGACACCAAGAACATTTTTTGGAAGAGGTAATCTACACGTGTGTGTGTGTATGTTCACTGTTTTGAATACTGTACTTCTGAAAAGGAAGCCCAGAAATTTCCTTGCACTAGAAAATATGCTATTTTTCAAGTGACATACTTTCTTATCAGTAACTTATCTCTCCTTTGATGGAAAAAAAACCCTGTAATTGCAGAGAAGTTTCAAGGAATATTAACTTTAATTCCCTTGACAACATTGTGCATCAAACACACTACTTTGGTCTTGTTTGTAATGGCAAAAAGAGAGAGTTGTATTCCCTGAAAAATTTACAGAAATCTCATTCCTTATGAAAGCATTTGAGCTCAGATGAATGATCAATGAATAGAACATCCAGGAAGTACTACAGATATAAAGAACCATGAGACATTGCAAATAAATGCAAACATCCATACTAGGCAAATGATACACCACCTTTTGTTGTGTTATTATTTGAGCAGCTCTAATAAGAGGAACAGAGGTGATGAACACTTACTTTCCACAACTATTCTTTTTAAGTAACGTGAAATAAGAGCACTCCAAATTAGGTTAAACATCTCTTACAGAAATCCTTCTCTAAGAACAAAAGCATACCACAGGGCATCCAAGAGCATGAAATTGCATGAGGGCAGTTGGTGTAGCTGAATGTGTGAATGCTCTTTGATCATGGCGAGTCTCCTGGAAAGGAACTTGCATGTGATTTAAAAGGCAAAATATTCAAACAAGCTGTTCTAAACTTGAATGCCATTTTATCACCCTAGTGATGTTATAGGGGCTTCTTGGAACAATAGGAGGAAGCTAAATCAAGAATTTCAATCCCACAATGGTTTGGTATGAGAACCCATTTCTTACTTGTCTTCTGGCACTTGTGGGGATGTTCAAAGAATTTTCTTATAGATGGTGTTGTGAGGATGAGTCACTTAATGCATGCGAAAAGCATTCAACATCTTATAATTCCAAACACTCTCAGTATTCAACGAGATGGGAATTAATCTAAAATACTTTTGACAGGCTTCAGAAACTTGGCAGCCACTCAGCAGATTTTTTTATTGGTTAGTATCAGAAACCCCTACTAAATTCTAAGCTATTAAGCACTGTCCTTGCCTATTAAAAAGGTGGCAGTTATCCTTGGAATTACTAGTCTCTTTGCCGTCTACCTCCATAAAAGTAAAAACAAGACCACATTGTCTATATATGCAACTTAATACAAATCAAGATGTAGATTTTGACATATTACATATTCATCAATTACATCTGGTTATATGTATATTACAATATTTATATCTATAATGACACAGAGTATCTCTGAACACTATTCAAGGTATATCAGCTTGGGCAGAGCAGCATATAGTATGCTTGCTAGTTCAGACGTTTTATGAACACCTTTATGCATTCCTACATAAATGTACTTTCTCTTGTATATTATTCAGTGTTCTGCAGCAGTGCTTCTGTGACACCTTGTCTAGACAAAAATTACTTAAATTTGATTATATGTTACTACATTGGCTTTTTTTGCCAATTTATTGGGTTTAAGAGCTTACCGAGACTTTGAAAAGTTCCCCATTTCCTCAGTTGTCTGTTCATTTTAATTATCACATATTTTTATCACACTCAGAACAAAAAAAGGCATCTGTATTTGTGAAAATTGCCTGCAATTTGGGAGAAAGTGTTGAGTTTATTGTTTTGATACACAGAAAATTCCTTTCAAAGCTAACTTCTGTTCTTTAACCCTTTGCTTTTAAAAGCCACTTTATTAAGAAGTGCCTTGGGAGTTCATATGTATGTTTGTTGCACTGTTAATTCTAGCTTTTTACCTCTTTCAGTTCATTAAAGAAGATTCACCTAACATGAGCAAAGTCACATCAAACTCATACAAGAAACCACTGTACACTGATTCTACATTATCACCATACATCAGAAACAACGCAGTAGCAATAACACTTAGTACTTGTCCAAATGGCCTCATTAAAGAAAATCATTTCAATTGGAAATTTGGACACGTTTAAAGTTTTCAATGATCCTGACATTTTCAATTTTTAGCTTTTCTACTAAGCACATAAAGTACATAGTACTGCAGTGGTGCCAGTAAATAAAACTGTTCAAAGCCACAAACTACCACAATGAAAAAGAAATTAGCTGCTCCTTAGAATAATAGCTTTGCTACAAAATTCAGAGAAATTAATTTATAGTTTCAGAACAAAGTATGCATTTCCACAAAGGATACTAGGTTCTGATGAATATCCATGCAATCAAGTTGAAATACCTCCCGTCCCTCATTTCTCCTCCTCTTTAATGTTTTGTTACCTTCTTCACTGGAAATGGCTATGACATTATTTGTCATCTCATGTTGTAGCCTATGTCCAAACATACATTATATGAGACCTAATCTCATGACCTTGATCCCGACTTACTAAAAAAAAATTGTTGTTGAGTTATGGCTACCCCTACTAGTTTGTAAATGAGGGAGCCCAGAGGGTACTACATCAGGCAAGATGAGAAAGAAGAAAAGAACACAGAGTACAGGAGTGAGTGTGCTGAATTAATAACAAGTTAGTAACTCAAGCATTCAGAAGTGAAACACCCACATGAAAAGATATAAAAACTAGCACGAAAGTGGGCAGTCAGAGGATGGCATCTCAGGAAGATCAAGGATCAGCTTCTTCCCAGGAACAAAGGCTGACACATCTTCATCTGCTTGGTGACAGCTTGGACAGCAGATACTGAGGGAAGTAAGCATACAAATGCCTGGCCTTGAGGCATGCTGCTCCCAACACACTACTATGAGCATTAGCCATGAATAAGAAAATTGTTGGATACTAATAGGCTGTTGGTATAATTCTGTTTTTAAGTCTCCATGCACAGTAAACAGATGCCCAAGCAAAAGTGACTCAGAGATGTGAGGATTTACAATATTATTTGTAAACAAAAATAATTTGCCCCGACTACACACAAAATCTAAAACCAGGAGTGACGGACAGCAATCTAAATAGAAATTCATGCCAAGGAAACAAGAAAGAAAACCTGAAGCCAAAACAGGCACCCCTGCCAATACTTTAAGAACCAATTTGGAGCACAATCAAATCAAGCAAAATGTTTCCAGTGAATCCATAGGCCCTAATAGTTTTCAGGACCTGTTCGCATATGGAGCAACATATTGTGCAAGGTGATGCACTGAGCTGATATGAGTTTGGGACGTAATAGCTATGAATGGCCATAATGACCTTCCAGCTAGCAGAAGACTAGAAGTCCTAGTGGCATAAATGTAATTACACATATGATAAATTTTTCCCATTCATATATTAATAAAGTGGTGCTGTAGCTTCTCAGAGGAAAGACATTAAAGAAAAAAAATGATGGTGGTATATATTTAAAGCACTTGTGTACAGAAACTTTCTCTCAATGGACATAAGAAACACTAGGACAGCGCTCTCCAAATCTATCTGGTTGGGATTTATTGTACGCTTTAAACTGCATCTTCTTTGTAATTTCATCTGTAATGAAATTGAAGCCAACTTAGTGAACAGCCTACACATGAGGGACAGTCCAGTAAGACAGCTATTATAGCTATTAATATGGAATACATTGAACCTCTCTGTTATGGGTTTCTGTGGCGCGGTTTTCCTTGGTGGCAGGGGAGGGGGGCTGCAGAGGCGGCCCCTTTAAGAAGCTGCTGGAAGCTTCCCCGGCGCCAAAATGTTGGACCCGCCTCTGGGAGGGGAGTGA
>VYZV01002893.1:36861-73212 GCA_013401275.1 Pandion haliaetus | reverse complement strand
TCCCCTGCGCCGCCGGGGGGAGGAGGTAGACAGCACCGGGAATGGAGCTGAGCCGGGAAGGCGGGAGGGGTGGGGGGAGGTTGTTCTGATGTTTGGTTTCCCTTCCTAATACCCTTGTGTTTTGTTTTTGATTTGATTTGTAGTAAATGAAATTGATTTTGTTTCTTCCCCAAGTCGAGCCTGTCTTTTGCCCATCACCATAAGTGGGGAGTGATCCCTCCCAGTCCTTGGCTCGACCCACAAGCCTGACTTTGGATTTTCTCCTCATCCCACCGTGGCCAGGTGCGGGGCTGGGGGGTGAGTGGGCGGCTTCGTGGTGCTTTGTTACGGACTGAGCTGAAACCACGACAACAGGATAGAGGACAAAGTTATCCTCCAGGACATTTGAAGTAAGTATCTTGGGAGTAGCTTGTCAAGTCAGTATTATTCCATATATTTAAATTCCCAAATCCCAGCCACAGACACCACTCACATCTGTCTTTCCATTCCAAATTAAATGGGAGCTTTGAAGGGAAGCCTTGCTGAAATCTTAAATCAATATCCCTCTTCCTGGCTCTTAACACTTTCACCTCACCTGTGGAGTGCCATGGGGGTTTAGTGGGATGACATTTCAGAAGTAAAGTGAGGGCCAGACAAGTTCTCATAGAGATTTCAGAACTGCAAGGGAAATACTAAAAATGGAAGAAAAGATGGAAGTTACAGTGATTGAGGCTTGATGGGGACAATTTATGTGAAGTGAGAGAACAGTTAAGTGAGAGCATTCCTCTATCACTGAAATTCAAAGGAAGACTTTTTGCAATGTAATGGGAAGGGACTTAATAACAGTAGTTAAGATAGGAAGTAATAAAGTTGTGAATAAGGGACAGGCATAATTCACTTGAGCACTGATTCTTGCATGCACTGCTACAAAAATACCAACAGGCAGCGGCACAGAAAATGTGCAGGGGAGGAAGCTCAAGAGTTGAAACTTAATCTTATGAATGTATAAAGCACCATCACAGGGAGAGAGAATAAATGCTTAAAAAGATTATTAGTGACTGCACTTCACAGAACATTGATGGTACTTTTGCATTAAGAGGTGAACAAGCCTCACAGAAATTGTTCCTCTCTGGCTTTTCAGTGCTGAGAACTTGATGCAACTCCTATTATCATTAATGCATTTGGGAGGCCAAATACCAAGTTGCAAATATGTATCACGAATTTTGAAATGTGACATGAAAACTGGAAAAGAATAAGATAAAGACTGTTACAAGTTATGTAAGAAAGAATCATTGGAGGTGGTCAAAATTGACTAAATAAGCTACACATATTGACAATCTGTCAGACTTCACAAAGAATACATTTTAAATATAAACTTATTTCATTTATACAGGATAGGAGCAATCATAGAGCACCTAAAACAATACATATGAGAATAAAAATCAGTACATCCCTTCCCTATTTGCTTGCTGGTGGAAGTTATTGACAATGAAATTTAAAATGTCAACTAGCAAATGATCAATTAGCATCTGATCCTTCAGGTTAATTTTTTCTTTTAAAACTGCACAGAGAAACCTTTCATCTTAATTTCTGTTCAGAATGATGAGACGCAGTTCTTTGTCATTGTGTAGGCATCTATACAGCTTAAAGGCAGATGTAGTAAAAACAGTTGCGCTTCTTAATATTACCTGGACTACCTAGGAGACTCAAGTCACTGATTTTCTGTCCTCTGGGGGGAAAAAATAGATACAGTGATCATTTAAAAACAGCTTCAGAACATGATGTATAATGTCTTTTCATGTTTAAGCTAAGAAAAGTACAAAAAGATAAACAACAAAACCAGAAAAATCTTACCACTTTAAAAGATTTCAATGATGTAAATTGAAACTTGCACCTGTTCTAAGCTGCTGCTGAACTTTCATTGTAAATAAATAGCCTTGTACTGTTACAAACCTAACCATTAATCTCTATCTGTCTCTTGAGAGCTAATCTGCACGATTGTTCTTTAATTTGAATGCAGCTGTGACTAGATTAGGAATGATTATTCTTTTCTTTACCTCCTCTGTTTAGTGCACTGCTTCTAATTTACAGATACAAGTAAACAAGAAATTGATTAATTATAAAGTAGAAAGTGAACTGGGGAGAGAAAGACAAGAAATAGCTAGTGTTTTTATTAGTCCTGATAGAGCTAGATTGCTCCTAGCTGGTTTCCTGAAGACTCAGGTTATGTTCTTGCATTCATTTTACTAAATACAGTAAGTAGCTAATCAGAAGCAAATTACGCCACTGCCGTAATTTTCCACTAAAGTGGCATCCTTTATATGGTAGTCTGCAGTAATTTCAGAAGGAAAAAAGTATTCATGCTGAACTTATAACATCTGACCAAAACCTTTAATTTAAATACATATCTCTCCGCATGTGCTTTCTATCCCTAGCTTGAACTAGTAAACTACTTTCTCTTGAACTCAAGCATTAAACGGTATTCCAACTCGGGTGAACACAGAACTGAATAGGGAGAAGTGATTCTGTCACATGAGATTTTGCCATGTCAGAAATGTTCAGCTTGAGGAAGAAGATGCAGTGGCCTAGCCCACAGCTGCAGCTCCTGAAAAGATTTAAGTCACTATCTTAGGAGTATCTTATCTCCCTACTTTCTGCTCAAATTTCCTTAGATTTTGCAGTTCCTGCAAAGTGTTGGAACTTTTTTTGTATTTTAAATTATGTTTTCTGATGCAATAATGACCCTTTTTGGCGCCTTCTGTATTGGCTGCTGGTTGTCTATACATGGCTGATTAATCACGGTGTCTGCTTTGTGTTTCCAGTTCTGGAAAAAAAAAAATTTCTGAAGTGCTCCAGTTTGTCTTAAAGTGGACCCAGTGATCTAGTGTGATTCCCACTATGGTCTGTGGGTATCTGAAGAGCTCCAGATCCATTTGTGCTAGGTTATGCCCGGCACTTAACATGATCACAAGGGGAAGGGAGGGGATCTGCCAGGAGAACAAAGTGTGAGGTCTCTGTAGAACCATCTATGGATTCACTGACAAACCCATACAGAAGCTAAGACACTTTAACAGGTGGGTGTACACATATGTAAGCATTTTGAGTTAGAATCCTCTCCTCACCTGACAAATATGGGCTCTAGGCAATTGTATTTAATCAAAGGGACTGAAGCTTAGGGTACCATCTTCCATTGTAAAATATTGGTGTGTTCATAAGTGACCTCACCTTTTGCAAAGGCAAATAATAGCTCTGTGAGTGAGGAGAAAGCAATTCCTTATTGGAAGGAGCCAGCTTTTAATGAGTTATTGCCCAAACATGCCCACAGGGCAACAGAGTTGATGGGAAACTCTTCACAGTTTCTAATATCCTGTCCCACTCACTAAGTCTAATGGCATTTTCAGCCTTTTCTATTCTTCCTGGGGAGCTGTGCTTAGGAAATAATTTTCCCTTTCCTTTTCCCTCTCCTTCCTCCTCTTTTCTCTTCTGCCTACTAGGATATTTTTTATTAGTTTTCTTTTGGCTAGAAGATATCCTCTAGGACAAGTAACTGAAATGGAGTACTTTCCACCAATTTAGTTCTCTTAATGCAAAACTACAAAATTCTGCAGCCTCAAGAAAACAGCTGCTTCCTTTCATCTTGGATGAGACACCCCAATAATGTAACTGCTAAGGGATTGGATGGGTTCCTGCCAAATTACAGTTTATGTAGCTACATTTCCCTCTTAATCAGTCACTCATCTAACAATATTTACTAAGTGCCATAGGTACAGTGCCATGTGTTTAGGATTCCTATTACTTACTGGTATCTGTACCTTAGAAGACTGAAATGGTTCCCCTCAAATTGGACTGAGCTACAAGAATTTCAGATTCAATGGTTCACATGAAAAGACTTTTAATTTGAATTTATGAAAAAAAAAAACAAAACAACAACAAAGCAACCGGACCACAAACCAAACAACCCAAAACACACCTTTCAAACAACATTACAAGAGGCAGGATGTTAGGTTTTCTATCTCAGTGATTTCAGTCAGTCAGCTTAGCAACTCTCCAGCTCAGTGATTTCAGTGGCTCATGATTCAGTCTTGCTGGGTTGCTGGTACTGCTGCAAATGATCTAAAAATCCCTCTTAAGTACATGCTCTACCAAAAAATACAAACAGACTTTAACTGTAGTATATGGCATGCTGGTTAGTAAGACTAGTGAATAGGATATAAACCTGGGAGCAGATTGTCACAGGTGGATTACCTTAGATCTGTTTGTCTCTTGCATCATAGTAAATCTCTCTAACTTGCAATCCAAACTTACATTGCAGAACCAGGATGGCAATTTATCTTCAGATTTTAGGCAGGAATTTATGACTTTCTTTCTTGACAAAGAGGAAGAAATCTGCCCCATGCTTCAAGAATAATGAGTGCATCCAGCCCTGAAGTTCTTCTTACACCTTTGTACAGTATTTCAAAGTGTTATTACTCCCCTGACAAATGAGAAAGAAACATGTTTTCTTTGAAAATTTCTTTCCATTTAATGTAAAGGTATAATCATGCAGTACATAACAAATATCAAAAGCATAATTTTTCCTTCATTATCCTGCCCCATATAATTTTGACCTAAAAAATATCATTAAATATTTATTGACTGATCTAAATCACTGATTGTAAAATGCAGACGATTATCTCATAGGTCATTGCTTTCTGTAACTCTGGTTTATTTTGCTATCAGATTTTTCTCAATCTTTCTATCAAAGTAGGGGGGGAAAGAGACATCCTTAAGCAAAGCACAAAGTAGATATGAATCCCCTCCAGACTCTGTGCTATTAATCAGAGTCTGGTGGGAGAGCCTCTGTTGGAAGAAAACCTATGAAGACTAAGGGAAAGAATCCAAGAAGGAGTGGGACATACAGAGGACATATTCAGCAGTCATGTTTCTGTGGCTCTCTGTTAGTGTGTTGGTGATTAAAAGTGCTAAGACAAATAGACAGTTCTAATCTGGCAAGTAACCACACTCAATGAAATCAATGATTGTGAAGTTGTTTCTCATCCCTGTTACCTTTTTGGAGGTTTTGAACTAAGTCCTTCTGGGTAGGGGTCTGTGTCACAGGAATTAATGGGGGGTGGGTGTAGGCTAAAACACTTGATCTACAGAAGTCATTATATCAGACAGAGACAGAAACACCTGGGTTCCTGACAGGACCAGGACAGGTACCAGGTTTATTATTTTCTCTCCGTAAAATCAATTTTGCACATTTTAATAGGTACTCTCAGCTTTTTGTTTAAATTGATCGTATTTGGTTTTTATAACATGCAGAGTTTTTCATTAGGTTTTGGCCCAGATCTTTAATTCATATCACCACAGACCCCTTAGATGTGTCAAAGAGTAATTACTTTCTTATCAATACAGAGCTAGCCTGGATTACAGTCACTGAACTGAAGTTAAAAGACTTAGTAACTCATTTACAACTTCTTGAATTAATTCTTTTGCCAGCCTTCAGTTGTTTAGTTCTCTTTCTCCACTAACATTTTCTTATTTTCCAGAGTAGTGAATCTGTCTGTTAACAATTCTACTTGTCTCCCAAGTTCAAATAAACAGTAAATTTTTATGCCTTTCCCTTTCCTCAGCATATTTCTCTGAATAAATGACTTACAATTTTTATGCTCAGAGCATCCTTTCTTTCAAAAACTTAAATAATGACATTACGTGTTGTCGTGGTTTCAGGTCAGCTCAGTCGGTAACAAAGCACCACGAAGCCGCTCGCTCACCCCCCACCCCCTCGCCTGGCCACGTTGGGATGAGGAGAAAATCCAAAGTCAGGCTTGTGGGTCGAGACAAGGACTGGGAGGGATCACTCCCCACTTATGGTGACGGGCAAAAGACAGGCTCAACTTGGGGAAGAAACAAAATCAATTTCATTTACTACAAATCAAATCAAAAACAAAACACAAGGGTATTAGGAAGGGAAACTAAACATCAGATCAACCTCCCCCCACCCCTCCCGCCTTCCCGGCTCAACTCCATTCCCGGTGCTGTCTACCTCCTCCCCCCGGCGGCGCAGGGGAACAGGGGATGGGGGTTGAGTCAGCTCGCCACACATCGTCGTTGCCGCTTCTTTCCTCAGGGGGAAGATTCCTCTCTCGTTCCCTGCTCCAACGTGGTTCCTTTCCGCGGGCTGCAGTTCCTCACAAACTTCCCTGGCGCGGGTCCTTTCCGCGGGCTTCAGTTCTTCCCGAACTTCCCTGGCGCGGGTCCTTTCCGCGGGCTGCTCTCCAGTCACACACTGCTCCAGCGCGGTTTTTACCATGGAGTTACGGCCATCTTCGGGAGCCTCCGCTCCACCGTTCACCCCCATGGGCTGCAGGGGGACAGCCTGCCTTCTCACCACGGGCTGCAGAGCCATCAGCCTCCTCAGGCGCCCCCTCCTCCCCCTCCTTCTTCACTGACTCCAGTATCGGCAGAGATGTTCCTCTCAGGTTTCCCAACCCCCACACTACCGGTTCCCCTTCTTAAATATGTTTTCCCAGAGGCGTTACCACCGTCACTCCCCGCCTAGAGGCGGGTCCGACATTTTGGCGCGCGGGTCCGACATTTTGGGGCGGCGAATTCTTTATCTTTATCCGACATTTTGGGGCGGTGAATTCTTCCAGCAACTTCTTAAAGGGGCCGCCTCTGCAGCCCCCCTCCCCTGCCACCAAGGAAAACCATGCCACACAAACCCATAACACGTGTCTGAGGCACAGAAGACGCATACACACACAACCACCCACCCAAATCAATAGCACTGTTTATTTGACATTTTGACCATATACAATGACTTGGAGGCCTTCTGGGCCTGTCCATGGCTGTAGTATTTACTTGTATCTCTGGAAAAGTTTGATGTTTAAGAGTCTAACATTAACATGTGAAATGGATTTGTGTAATTGTTGTCATGCTCACTAGACTCCTATTACAACAATTACCTCTTCCAGCTGCAGTTGGCCTATCACAGCATATAGCTTAGAAGTGGTTGCAAAACTTGTCCCTCAGTTTTAAATGTTGTATAAAGAACTGTGGAACTTAATTTACAAGTATGCAGTAAGTATGAAAATCAGGTTTGTTTCTTATTTATATTTGCAGTGTAGCTGAGTATCACAACTGTGACTGTATGCAGACCCAATATACTTCAGCCCTTAATTCCCTGGGTGTTTCAGTGACTCCCCAGTCACTTTTCTGCATAAATGGAATACTGGGCTGACTTGAGGCAATGGACTGGCTCCAAATGTGGTCATGGACTGAACCTTCAAAATTTAGTATTTGACCAACTGTTACTGGAGCTCCTAGCTGGAAATTTCAGGTAGTACTAGAAGCTCCCCCTAGCAGGTCCTACTGCACCTAATCCAATTTGTATGTTTAAATGTGTTGATTAACAACCCAGGTGGAATACCTCAAAGACCCCCCAATATGGTTTCTGTTGAAATGTTGATCAAATTGTACATAGATAGGATGTTTGCAAATAGTCAATGGAAACTGCTCCTGTAGAAATGATCACATAGGACAGTCTTTTGTATATTTGTATGATATTTGAGATGTTTTGAATTTAGTAGTTAAGATACAGCAACAGTGATGAATTATGCATGTGCTGGGTTGGTCATACAGAGCTACTGCCAGCTGGATTATCAAAACTGATCAGAAAAGTACTTCAGGGACTCCTCCTGACCTAGTCGAGAATGATGCTGCAAGGACCCTTGCTAGGGGAGTTCCCATCGGTATGGGACAGTGATTGATCACCCTATTTGGGAGATTTGATTCCCCCATGTGAGTGTTACCCTAGGCCAAGATCCCAATAAATTAGTTTTCCCTTTTAACTAACACCCTGTCCTTCAGTGTCTGTCAAATACCACCTCTTTCTTCTGCAGCTAAATCAAACAATCTTTTGTTAATATTGATAAAGCACCTAACATTTGTAGAGTGTCATGCTGGAAGAAAAGTTGTCAAGAACCAGTCATAAGTACAGTATGTTCAGTATTATATATCTCTTCATAAGTCTCTCATTTCCTCAAACAGTTCTGGATGCCTCTGTTTACTTTGAACAGTGTATTTTTGTGGTACACTGAGGGAGATGCTACAAAAAGTAGGTAGAGTATGTGCAAAGAAAAGTTATTTTACAGTTAAACTCCAATCTCTGAACCCCTATGGGTGAGTTAAACATGCTGAGATGGAATTTGACAGAACTCATTAATTTTAAGGAAAGCATTCATAAAACAATCCACTGGTTCCTTGATATTGAAATTAGTAAGTTAAAGGAACAACAAAGGCAATATCAAGCATCTAAAAAATTCAAACACTTAGGTTTAAAGGAGTATCTTGAGAGAGAATTCAAATAAGTTTGGACAAAAATGGTATTTTGCTATAGCAAAAAATGCTATATGCGGACAGACATTTAGCTAAAAGACTAAGAAACTGAGGGCAGCTGCCTTCAAATAGTGTGAAGTGCAGGAGTAGTCTGCTGTGATAGATAGCTGCCTTTGACATTTTTATTAATGACCTGCAGAGCTAATTAACAGGATGCTAGAGAAATAGAACTTATCTAAGCTTGGAGATGCTGTGCTTCTACCTGTGACAGCCAAAATGCTAATGGGCATAGGTTAGGACAGTCAGAAGTGCTTACAAAATGGTGTAAAACATTAGTGCCAATTAACTGTATTCCTGGAAAACATATTTGTACGTCAAGCCAGGCAATAAAAGCAATGTTAGAAACTAATCAGGCTTACACTTGTAATGTGATGCAGTGATGTAATAGACCAAGAAATACAAAAATAAAGCCCAGTTCCCTTAAACCAAGGAGGTGTCTTTCTAGCGGGCTCTGCCAAGCCTGAGTAGGCCTCCAGATTTCATTCTTGGCTGCTTGTACTCAGGGAGTTACTTGCAGACTAGAAGGAATATGGAAAGAGCAACAAAAGCTGATAAAAGCAGTTTATTTATGAGAACAGAGGTGATAAATATGAGGGCAGGTCACGGCTGACCCTCTAAAGCTGTGTAGAGAGTGGTGATATGACATGTTAGTATATTTGTATGTAACCTACTGAGGACTGTAGCTTTCCTAACTACAGGAGAGCAACGTGATGCCCTTTCTGCGAGAAAGCTGGCTGCTTAGGTGAATTATGCTGACCCATATGAATAGAGAATGTCTGGGAGAAGTTCTCCAACACATCTTTCAAGACCTCCTTGTTCACCCAGGTTTCCTTTATATCCAGTGCAGGTTTGGGCCACAGCAGCATCTTGCAGCTAAAAATTTAGTCAGATCCTGACTGACTCAAGGTTATCGTAAATATATGAAAATACTTGAAAGTTGAAGATAGAATGAGGAGAGATACCAAAAGGGAAATTGTACCAAAGCAAGGTTTTCCCAAAATAGACAGGCAGTCTCAAAAACACTTTGAATAACAATATTTAGCCTATTGTTCTGGGGATACTGAAATTGCTGATGCCAAAAAGCCCCTCCATATGCACCAGGACTCTCCTATGCTAGCAAAAGATGAGGAAAAGTAGACAACTTGGAAAGCTTGTCACTATCTTTAAGAGCCTTCAACCATTGCATGAGATAACTCAAGCGGTTGCAGTCAGAAGATGGAAGTTCAGAGTCAAATTATAGCCTATTGTTCTGAATAAACATTTTCAGACATCTTGAAGAGTGCTGAGTAACTGTCTGGAAAAATATTTTTGCAAAAGTGTTATAGTTAGGTATTCATGAAAGAAGTCTTTTTTTTTTTTTAATTTTTTTTTTTTTTAACACTAAAGCAGATGGTGTTGCAGTAATTGAGATGGTACAAGAGCAGAGGCAAGAGTTTTAGTGTTTGTGACAAACACTGCCAATTCAGACACAATGTATCAAGATTTTAGTTGCTTTATGTAAAGGAAAGATTCTTCAAACTGAAAAATAACTGCCTAAGAAAAGTCTTTCCTGTAATGCCTGCTCACTTTAAAAAACCACTTTGCTTTCATTGAGAAACAGAATGTCATGGAGAGAAAATGTCTGGCAAAGGCAAGAGGAAGCGACAGTTGCTGCAATGCAATCCCCACCCACTGGAAATAAGAGGATGGCCAATATTAGCCACACAGCAGAGATAGAAAAGCTCTCAGTAGCCTTATAAATCTGTGATTTTTGTAGCCCTAGTAGTCCATCTCAGACCTGAAGCAAACCAATACTGTCAAACCACTTCCTAATTTATGCATCCACATTAGTCTTTAAAAAGCAAACAAATCTGAAACAAAATGAGTCTCCTCTCTCAAAAGAGAAATGAGTGTAACTGGTTCAGCTGGGTAACCATAGTTTGAACATACAGTGAAGCCAAGACATAGTTTCCTCTGATTTTCTGTAATCCAGTGAGACTCATTCATCAGTCACGAACCTGAAAAAGCTGTAAAACAGTAAGTTAAACAGTTGTGTGGAATTCAGTTGTTGGAAAAAACTCTGATGAAGATACCAGGGCACCTTACTGCACAGTTTGTGCCCACCCACAGAAGACTATCTTCACCTCAATTAAAAGGTGATGCTGAGATCAAAAATAGACATACCCACAAGCAAGTTTGGGTGGTTAGTTTATGAAGCAAATTTATGTACTAAATCATGGTAGCACAGAGTTCTGTACAAGCCAGCCAGCAAGGCATGCTGCCAGGGTTGCTGGCAGGTTTGTGTAGCAGGTACTGAAAGATTCACTGTTATCTCATGTTAGCAAGATTAGAGCTAGCTTGAGAATGTCTACCAATGCCACAGCCACACTGCTGAAAATCAATGTGTCCTTGTTCTAAAGCCCTTACAAATACAAGAGAAATTCTTCATATAAACAACAGCATATCAAGTTTTTTCCTCATGCATTACTGCAGATAAAATAGTCACACTGACAATATACGTATTATCTTGACCTATGTGATAACCTAATAAAACTTACTCTATGGAAGCTGTCAAGTGAAAACACAATTTCTCCCCCCTCCCTACACAGGGTGATTGCCTAGGGTGAGAGAAAAGCATATACCATTTATGTTACAGAGAGGTATTGAAACAAATAGAAAACTGAACTCCAGCTTTTTTCTCTTCAACCAGGATGTCATAATAGCTCTTCTGAATCTAGAATGAAACTGCAATCTTCCAGTGGAGCAAGGAGGAGTTATGTAAATGCCAAGTGGATAACATGAGTCAAGGACATCAGAGAAAGTATCAAACATGCCCTTGTCAGTCAGTCATTCCAGAAGATGAGCTGTTGGGCCTACATGTTCATTTCATAACTGCTTCTATCATGGCTTAAAGACTGAGCGTGCAAGGCAGCTCTCTTAAGTATGGTGAGTTGGCTGGTGAGAACAATAAGAAGCATCCTTCTTCCCACTCTTGTATTCACAACCCTTGTTAATCTCAGCACTTTGAAGTAAATAAGCCACTAATTCAATTAATCTTAAAGAAGTGTTTCCATTTTTGCTTTAAACTGACATTGACTGGAGCTTCAGTGAAGGGATAAAGTATGTTATTAAATGGAGCCCGTATCTGGTAAAGATGCTTAGAAGTGGGTGAGAAGACAATT
The DNA here is from genome assembly GCA_013401275.1 of Pandion haliaetus. NCBI lineage: Eukaryota > Metazoa > Chordata > Aves > Accipitriformes > Pandionidae > Pandion > Pandion haliaetus. The sequence continues at coordinate 61,690 of VYZV01002893.1, read as the reverse complement.
CTAGAATATTTATGGTGTGAAAGAGAGGAAGAGCATTCTGCATAGAAAACAATCTTTATTTTCTGAGTATCTATTTCAGCTTTGTTTACATGGATATGTTTAATAGGTTTATTTGGGGATATTTTTTCATGCATTACAGGTCATTAGATTTGCTGCTCATACGGCAAGATTTTCCAGAAGCATCTAACTTTCCTCATGCGTTGCACCAGGTGAGGAGTGTAGGCAAGTAACACAGGAATTAGAGACTGAGGTTTTTACTGAGTTCAGTAGGAACCATCCTAATGACTGGGCTGCAGAGCAGGTATGAAGGATACTCCACCAACTGGCACTTCAAGATGAGGTCCCTTCATTCAGTTTTACACCAGAAATGGCATGTTTTAGAGCATTTGAACTGCTCAAACCACTTATTTTTCCCATTTGAAAAAAAAAATAAAGGAAGCACTTTCTGGTCTCTTCCTTTAGCTGCTGTGCTGCGACCCCGCTGTCACAGCATCACTGAACACCCTGATAACATTCCTTATCTCTCTGCTGGTGGAACAATGCTGACACAGGTTAAAGCACCAATGTCTCCGCCAGTGCAAGAACTGCTGTTATTTCAGAGGAGCGCAAGAGAAAGCGTGGAAAGCTCAGATCTAACACATTATTCATTTGATCTAAACATTAGGCAACTAACACAACAGGAAATAGAGTCTGGCCCTGGTGTGCCCTGAAGTACAGAGCCTCATATTTGGAAATTGAAAACTTTGCTCCCTGCTGCCACAGCATCCTTACAAATTAACTGCGGACACTACATATGCTTGCAACAGTTTGTTTAACTCTTAGCAGTCTTGTACTTAACAGTCTGCTACTCTCCAAGGTTTAGTCAAACATGGATTTCTGCTTTCCTGCTGCTGTCATGCTTTTGGAGTCAGTGCTTCTACACTAAATTAAGACTGGAAGAATATATTTCTTTCAAAACCTGTTGTCTGGGTTTGAACACAATTAATCACGTGCAGATAAAAAAGCTTTTGCATGGAATTTTAAAAACCTCTTTTCTTTAAAGAGGATGGAAACACAAAATCTCTGGTCTAGATATTACCTCTATTGATTTAGATTTCTCCTTGAAGTCACGGACAGTGAAAGAGGGTAACATCTTCAACTAGCAAAGACATCTGCAAAGTCAAGATTTGTTCAAGAGTTCCTGATACAAAAGCAGAGGTATGACACAAGTCAATCAGAAGTATTGACGTTTAATATTAATTCTGAGCTGGAGAGGTCTCATTTTTTTCTAGGTTAACAATTCTGGCGCACATTTTTCCCCTTTCCACATTAGATGCTTTCTCACAAATATCTTGCTGATGGGCTTTTTAAATAGAAGTGAAGAAAAAGATGTGATTGATTAATCAGCAGACACTTGTGTTTTTCAATTTCTTCTCATTTTGATGAAGAACTCCAAACATCACACCAAGGGAGTATGCTAGAGTAAGAAAATTGTGTTTAGGAGTACAGTCAAACCACTTCAAATATTTAATTTTTCCCATGACCCAGGCAGATAAGCTCCCTAGAGAGCAGTGGTCAACATCCCACAGCACAGCACTTCTGCATAAAGGCAGCTGGGGCATCTTCAGAAGCAGGAGGGGTGGCTGTACTAGGTCAGGAAGAAAAGTGGATTTACATCAGTGCTGTTGCATAAATAACTTCTGTGACCTAGAGTTGCCCCACCACCCTGGGCAGTGCCAATGGGGAAGCTACAACCTTTTCTGCAGGACTGCAAATCTTCATCTCTTTAGGCATTTACAAAATACAGGCCTTAACCAGCCTTAGGTTTCTCTGGGATTAGGTGGTGGCTCACAGGGCTCTCAACTGCTTTTGCAGGTATCTGAGTTTGAAGTCTGGTAGCACTAACATGGCCAAGCCCACCTTGGATCATATCAAAGGGGCTAATTATTTTGAGCCTGCTGCTGAACAAGAACAACCAAATCCATCTCCTTCCTCTCCAAAACACTGAGTAATTTAACAGATGCCAGTGGGAGGAATTAGTGAATTCTTCATTTTGGGTTGTTGCTATAGTAATGCACTCAACATTTATACCAATGAGCTGAAGGGAAGCTTTGTTACATTGTTTATCCCTTTGTACCTTGGCCAGCCATCACAAAGCAGTATCTCATCCACTGGAGTATAAAGAAAATAATTTTGTTTGCTACCTGAAGAATTAAGGACACTTTAGAAAAAGCTGAAGAAAGGTAATATGTTCTTAAGTGTTCTTTTGTATACAGAAGCTCAAAACAGCCCATGATGAATATTACCAAAAAATAATCTGTTTGTATGTTACTTAGATAAATTGTATGTCAAAGAATGAAAGACAATAGGAGTTAATAATGCAGAAATTTCCAATTATATATGGGCAGAGTTTCTGCAAAGCTGACTGACTTCTGTTCAGTATAGCTTTGTTATGTTTTATCTCCAATCAGGTAGCTTTATTGATAGCTTGTGTGTTAGTGATGGGATAGCTGCAAAACTGCATGTAGTTCTGCGGACAGTTGAAAATGATTAGTGATGGAAAGTGCTTTACTCCCTTTAGACTTCTCATCTTACTGAAGAATATCTATACATAGTAGTTATACCTATGACGGAGTGCAGTACTGTTGGTGCAACAAAGCAGACTCGTTTTCAATTCCTACTACTTATCTGGAGAAATAATTCATTCTGGCCTGAATTTCATTATGAAACTTGGCTGGAAAGTCAGTGGCAGAATGAGAAACAATCCAAATTATTTGAGAGGAAGTAAAATGGAATAAAGTGGAAAGAGACTATTTTGTTTAAATATTCAAAATAAAGTAGCGCATGAGTCTCATCCCTGAAAAAATAAAATTTCTCAGCATGTTTCTTTCAGAATATTCACTGGAGGACTGTTACATCTCTATTGTGAAAAGAAGCTTAAATGAAAATAGTTATTTTTGCTGTGCACCAGTAAATGCTACATCACAAACTCTGCTGCAGGATGTTTGTAGAGAAGGTCACATCACACACACTCCTTTGGGGCTATAGACCCAGTTCTCATACTTCACATATTGTTTCCATCAGTGAGAATAAGCACTCTGGCCATTCCTGTTTGAGAGCCTCTGAAACTCTTTCACAATACCACTCTGGAAACATAGCCTACTTTCAGATCTGCAAGATTGAAGAGTAAGTCTTATTTGGTGTAGTAAGGTGGCAGAAGAAAAGTAACCTTGTCTTAATAGTCAAAAGTAAGTAATACAATGAGCCACAGCTACCCATTATTTGTATATCACTTTCTGGGGAGTTTGGTAATGAAAATTCATCCCTGGGATACAGGCAATTTCAACCCTATGACCTAATGTTCTAGTATCTGTGTTGTGCTTAACAGAGGTATCAGTGCCTGTTGTTTTAAAAGGAACTGGCCACAGCTGCATTTTATGAGCTGTGTATTCTAGCTGGTATCTTAGACACAGTAAAAATGTCTACACAGTTGTCCTGAGGGGAGATGTAGAGGAACACTTAGGACCTGTATTAGGACCTGTAAACCTAGGACAAAATCTTGAGAGCATCAAATGGCTCTCAGTAGGGCAGCTCTGGACATGCTCACAAAGACTTTGGTACCTGGGGAACACCCCCATCCAGCTGGCTTTGTGTTCTCTAGGTTAGGCAGCAGTTGAGAAAACACTTTCTGCCAGTTTGGGGATAAGGTTATAGATACTTCCTCTTCTTAGCAAGGATGTGCCAGTGAAGACATCTTTCTTTGCCTCTAGTGTGCCACCAGTCACTCACCCGTCTCCCCACCTGAGGGACCATTGCTTTCCACAGGCTGAACTCATCGCTCCCCTAAACTAGCCCAGTCAGGAAGAACCGTATCATCAGAGACCTCCCATCTGAACCAACCCTGCTGGTTTTTGCTTAGATAGGTTAGGACAGGCTCATACAAAAAAACTCTGCTAGGAGGTAGGTGTCGGGGTCAGTGCGAGCCACTGGGCACAGGCCAGGAGGGACAGCAGGTGCCCACAAGCCAGCAGGACTGCACTGTCCTTTCTCCTCTCCCATGAGGCACAGCCCCACCACACCCCAGTAAGCCAGGCTCGAGGAGGGTTGGTTCCACGGCTGGGGCCCAGGGTTGGTCAGAGTCCAGCAATTGCCAGGTGAAGCTGCAGTCATGAGAGAGTTCTTGAGGCAGGCTGGGAAATTAAGAGGGCAAGACAAAGTCAGGATCAGCAATGCAAAGGCAGGGCACAGGCATACCTGCAACAAAGCATGGGGAAGGGCTGCTGACAGGCAGCAGGCAGATCAGATCTTTCTGCTGGAATAGCTGCAACGAGAACTGGCCCTGGTCAAATCCCAGGTCTTGAACTAACCTGACCTTCTTTCCCAAGCAGTTACAGCCTGAGGGAGACATAGCTTTTTCTTGTTAGAGCACTCCGATGAGTAAGCAGAAGGCAAAAGGACTTTGCTGTGCAGCAGGATTCATTACAGAATGGATTTCCTTTGCCCGACTCTGCTCCTCCCTGGTCAATTCTCTCCCAGATTGAGATCTCAGTTAGGAAGGTGAGAATCCTACAGTGTTACCTATAACCATGAGGAGTGAAGGAAGGGTTTAACTCCTACCTCAACAGGGTACGCAGAGGAGCATTTTCACATATGGAAAATTGTTCTCCAAGTGAGAAGACTTTCAAAGATTAATAGCTGATTTTTGCTGATTGCCTGTTCCACTAGACAGACTCCTGATCTCCCATTTAAGAACGCATTAGCTACTGCTTTATCGCAGACTTCTTCCCACTCAGTGAATTCTCATCAGCTCACAGAAGCAATATGTTCCTCATCAAGTCTGTTTATTTTAATGATTTTTAATAGGCTTTGCTTCTTTGCCCAAACCTCATCCCCAGTGCCTCCTCAGCAGGCTGTATCAAGGTAAAAAGGAGCTTCCCTTTCAAATTAATTCAGTTAGCACAAACTCCTGAAAACTTGAAGTACCAAAATCAATTTGGACTTTATACAACATTTATAGTATTAGATACAGTGTGTGGTTTGTCAGCAATGCTCAGACATGTATTTTCATGCCTCTACACACGGACCATAATCCTTGTGAAAGTACAGATGAGATCCTGTCCTGGAACACTACCATCCATATTACTCTCTGGAAAAGAAGAGAATATGAGACTGTAAAGGACTGAATGCTGTTTCACTTGCAGAAAGCCTCTGCTGAATTACAACTCGTTACAACATACCCTCAGTCTGTGCCATTTTAGATGAAACCCCCTTGCTCTTCCTATTCTTCTATATATCCATTTTTATCCTTGGTCTTGCTTAATTTTCAGTAATGATACATTACTATCCACTTATGTGTTCTTCTTCTATTGAAAAAGAACTATTGAACTTCATAAGATCTGACTTAAACACTGTTATACTTTATATAACAGCCCAAAGACACAAGCTAACTTAAGTGGATACAATGCTATATAGTCTTGCTGGACAGAAAAAGATTAAAAATCACCCAGTCTTCTGTTCCACCAAATCTGCTTTATTTTCAATCTTCTACCTCTTGGTGCTCTCCACTGGCCCCATGGAGGAGCAGTAGCTCTCTGAGCCTCTGATCCCACCTCACTGCCCATGCTCAAATCCTGCCTCATAATTCTCCTTGGAAGCAGTGGCCCTTCCATACACAAGTGGGGATGAACTGGCTTTTGTTTATTTGGATGGCATTTTGCATAGAGAGGTCTTGATTATGACGAAGATTTAGACAGTACCAAAAGAAAAAAAAATCTCAATAAGAGGAAGCAAAATAAAACGTCTCTACTGAGTGACTCCAGGTGTTGTCAGTATAGGATAACTCTTTAGCTCCAAAGTATGAGATTTGGTAGAAACATCTAGCTATTTGATTCACATTTTCTAAACATGAATGAATAAACTCAATGCCACAGTCACTATTAACTGCAGCTCTTCTGTGAATGGAGCTCTAGATGTGAATGGAGATTAATCATGCCCTGTATACCCAGCTCAAACAGCTCAACACACTGAGTTATTAAGCAAAAGCACCTGATTAATATTCAGGCAGCTCCAGGTGGGTGAAGAGACTAGTATAGTAACAACAACAAAGCCAAAATGGAAACACATTGGTGTTAGCAACTCCCTTGCTGGTTGCAGCACTCAGTTGGACCAGGCTACTCATGGTGTCAAGGACTGCCTAGGCAAATGTTTTTCTCCCATGGGATATCTAGTTCTGTAAATATGGATCTGTCATGAGAGTACAGGTGCATGGGTAAGAATAATCCAGAGACCATCTTCTATGCTTGTCTGTTAGAAGAACCATTGACCCTTCAGTACTGTTAAACTAAACACGTGCATCCTACTAATACCTGTGTCATCTATGGAAACGGTAAGACAGAGTCAGTATAGTTAGGTGTTTGGGTTTTGTCTTGAATCTGCCACTAATTTGCTCTGTTGTCTAAGAAAAACAATCATTTCATCAGTTATAAAAAGAGCACCCAAGACTATATCATATTTCTGTTTTCTCTGTTTTGAAGTGGTCAGTTTTAAAATGTCATCTTACTAGATTTAAAGTGAAAAAATAACAGTTTGGTCTTTAAAAAAGAAAGTGAAGAAGAATAACCATTTACCTGTGCAATTTCAGTGATTTAACATTGAATGTCCACATTAAGACAACTAGACCTGGCTTTTGAGATGCCACAGCCTTAATTTCCTGCTGACCTGAGTGCCTTTCTGCCCGACGCAAACCTCAGGCATAATGCAAAACAGGTACTATAGATAAACAATCATCCCACATCGAAATCTCAAGGGTTCAGATTTGCGCCCCTCCTCTTTTCCTGGCTGCTATTAGTCTGTGTGTTGCTTATTTCATCTTTGGTTAGGTAGAAACGCAAAAGGGAAAAAAAGAGAGGGGATACAGATCTTTTTATGTATTATGTTAGTTTTACATAAAGCAACACATTATGCCTCACTCTTGCTTTGCAGTCCTCAGATTGCAAGAAACAAAGAGTTTCCTTATCAGAACTGTCATTTCTCATCTGTCATTACCAGCCAGAATTGAATCTCCCAGTACCAAGTGAAAAAAAGGCAGAGATTTCTAATTCAGATGTGTGATCTTATATCATAAATGCTTCATCACATGTATCAAAACTCTCTGGTATTAGAAACACATAACCTGGAGAGATGTCACCGGGACCATAACTATGACACTACACACTCCTGCACCAGCACCTTAGCTGTCTGCCTTTGACATACCCCTCTTCCTACAGATTCACGTTGCTCAATTCCAATTTGATTCCACTATCATTTCTAGAAACGCTTCACAGGGGAATGCAAAAGTGAAGACATCAAAATGGAGACCTACCTAAAACCAGTTTATCATGCAGTTAGTGGCCTTACAGAATGGCATAATATTAAAGGCATTTATTCCAGTGATTTGTCTTCAGGTAAAAAAGCTGAACCTCCTGTACTGACTTGGCAATGTAAGAATGCTTTGGCTAATATAGTTTCTTTTGTTTGCACTTTCATGAGTCTTTGAAGTCAAATAACAGCCTTGACCAAATTTTGACTGGAGGAGCACTAATAACCTATCTTAGTGAATTCCTCAGCATCCCCATTTCTGTTTCATACCTTCCCTGCCCCTGTAACCTTCTGACCACAGACGCCACTCTTCCTCCATCTAGCTGAAACTCCTGCCAAACCCATCTCTTGTCCCCAAACTGACATCCCCATTATTGTTCACTCAGCTGCTTAGAGTTCTTTTCTTGTTCTCCATACCCAATTTCTTCTGAATCTATTCAATCTACTATTTATTAAATTAAGCTCTCATTGGAAATTAGGCAAGCCAAACACGGGGCTGCATTAGGAGAAAGATGGCCAGCAGACTTGGGAAAGCTATTATCCCTCCTCTGCTTAGCATTGGTGAGGCCTCCCTGGGATACTGTATCCAGTCCTGCGCCTCCCCGTTGGAAAGGGATGTGGAGAAATGGGAAAAGGTCCTGCAGAAAACAACCATGATGGACAGAGACTGTGGGCAGGTGCCCTGTAGGGACAGGTGGAGAGAGGTGGACTGGTTAAATTTGTTGAGAGGAGACTAAGGGGCACGTAAATCTACTTAAAGAACAGTACAAAGATTATGGGGCGAAATGACTCCTGGTAGTGCCAAATGATACAACAGGAGGCAGTGGTCTCAATTTGTTCCTTCAGAGGTTCAGATTTGGAAAAAATGTTTTCACTAATAGAGTCATGCAGCACAAGAACAGGTTATGCAGGGAGACTGTGAGAGACATCTCCTTTGTGGGAGGTTTTGAAGAGCTGGCTAAACATAGCCACAGCTGACCCAGAGTCAGCAGCAGTCCTGGCTTTGAGCAGGAGGTTGTTTTAGATGACCTCCAGTACCTCCTTTATGACCTGTGATTTGATTAAGCTATGCCAGCTTCAGCCACGAGTAAGCTAGAAAGTTTATTTTCAATTCCTAGGGAGCAGATAATGTTGTGACCCACAATGATCCTCAACTCAGCTTTAGTGATAGACTCAAATTCAATGGAATGAAACAGCAAAACAGAGTTACCAAACATCTCAACACTTTGTCAGCTATTTACTCTCATGCTTTTTATAGAAAGGGAGAGAAATTAATCTTTTTTTTTTAGCTCCTTGTTCCAGTTCTTTTAAGTTTTGGCTTGTGACTCATTTGTCCTTGCCAACAGGCTGCCCTAGCTCAGTTTCTGTTGATGAAGATATTAGGGAGATTAAATACTTCTTTGTAGTGATTTAAGCTCTGTTTTGTTTTGAGATCAGGGAAGCAAACACATTGTAGTATAAGTGATAGACAAGAGAAACACATCTTTTTTTATAAGATGTGTGGCTGGATTTACTGTGGAGCATAGTTCTGTTTCCATTAGCAGAGGATGATACAACATATACTCTGGATTATTTGGTGGAAATCACGTATTACACTTCAGTCCTTTCCCCTAAATTCTTCAGCTCTTAGTTGGATTTCAGCCCTGACATACAGTCTTAACCTTCATCTCACTGAAGTCAAAGGGAATTCAGTCACGAGCCAGAAACTGGGGACAAAAGATGAGAATACAAGAAGCTAGATCAACACTGATACAGTAAATAGAATTTAAACATGTTCAACACATTCTGTAGGTTAAAACACATAGTAAATCACAGACTGCCTCTGCACCCTCCTAACAATAGGACTATATTGGAGAACACTGTATAAGGTTAAATTGTTTCCAATAAGTAAGGGTAATTTTCAAGCCCTATGACTAAGTGCTTCAAGAATGGATTACATGTTGAGAGATTAGCGGAGGTCTGGTCTACCAGGTAAGAGAAATGCTAGAGGAGAGATACTCAACACCTTCCAAAGATAAGTGAATATGAGTAGATTTTCTAAATGACACATAAGAAACGTGATACACCAGCACCATTCAAAACTGCCTTTTTCAGCAACATTTTTATGGAGTGGTATTTAAGGTATATCTTAACCTTTTAGAAACTTAGGTCCATTTTCAAAGTTCCCTTAAACTGGCAGTGGAGTTATCTCAAAGTACCTAGAAGCTCTAACTCTTACTGTGTTTTTGAAGAAAATATGCCAACTGTATTTCTGCACATTTAGCTATGTAATACTCTGATCATTTTCAGCTTAAACTTAATTTAACTGAAGTATTAGTTCCCCAGAACATTAAGACACTACTGAAATATACACTTCCAAGATCAAAGCCGACTGCTTTGTGATGAAATCACAAAGAGATGGAATCAAATGACAAAAACACCTTTTCCTCCTCTCATACATATGCTGTCCACCCACCCCCGTGCTGAATACTTAGCCAATTATATTGGCATTTCATGTTGTTTTTTCTATGTGATTTGGCATTGCACTTTTCTGTTAGAGTGGTTTGTCCTATTTGGCCTAAATGTGAGCCTTTGCCTGGGATCCATTTATAGAGTGAGCTCAATTCTATAGAGAGCTGGTGTATTATTGCCACTTTATCCTGCTACTGGCGCTAATCATGAAATGGTTATTGGGCTGGATTTACAGTCTTGCAAAGAGTTTTATATAAGAAGAAGGTTACCACTGTAAAAGTTATTTCCATCTATATTGAGAGTTAATTCCCTCTCTGCAGCTGGGTTTTCCCTCTCAAGTATGCTTCCATGGTAACATATACACAGGTACTGCAATGGTGAAATTAATATCAGAAGTTAAGCTTTCCAGTTGCTAATGTTCTGCACCAAATCTTAGTTCTGCCCAACCAAGTCAGAATCAATAATGCTCCTTCGTCCTCCACTCAACCTGGCTGTGACTAGAGATTTAAGTCAATATGCTCTTTTGCTTTACAAGCTGGGTAAATAAAGTGAACCTGAGATTGTAGCTAATATATATAAATAATAAGAAGCAAATTAGAAAAGCTGCACATTGTGGAGGGTAATTTAGACATGTAAAAGGCTATTACACATTTAAAGAATACAGTGCTCAAAACAGCCAAAAAAATTTTCCTTGGAGTTTTTATTTATTTATTTATTTAAGCAAAGCTGGCATAACACACATTTAGCAAACAGAAAAGATGAGTCTTCAAATTGCATTTTTGCCTTTGGTTTTCACAGAGCTGACTACACACTCTGAATTGACAAGTGTGTTCAATTTTCACTTGGAACACAATTCTGCTAAGGTTTTGCTGAGGGTATTGTGAAAGAAGCCTGGGCTATTGGTAGAAATAGTTGGAGCATAGCTTCTTCAGACATGGAGTAAATTCCTTTCTGACTTGGTTATTCCAGTGTTGTGGCTGCCACAAATAGCATACGACCTCCCTGACAATGTTGGCAAAAACAGGGAATCCCAGTGCTTTACGGACCTCTTCCTTGACACCACCCTGGAGTAACCTGGAACCACAGGGCCAAAATCCTCCTTGAGCTGTTGCCCATTCCTTGCTCCTGCCACTGCAGCACTACTTAGATCGATGCCCCTTCAAACCTGTGAGGCCCTCTTGCACCTTACTTAGGGTTTCCATGTGGGAAACTTCAAAAGCTCTCCAGCCAGTTATTTCAGTGTTTCTATATACCACTGTTAGGAAAATATTTAATCCAGGCTTCCCTTGCCACAATTTAGACCCATTCCTCCTTTCCTAGCTTTTGTGGATATGCAGAACATATTTTTCCAGTTTGACCTGTCTCTTTGACAGTTGTTATGTCACTCATCAGTCTTGTCTTCTTAATGCCAGCAGCCCTAGCTTTCTTTTATACAGAGGTACATGCAATCACATCTAACAAACAAGCTCTCTGTTCTACATATACTTGCAAAACAAATGTCAGGATGTCCAAGTACATAGCATAAGTTATATAACACAACACATCCAGCATACAATATGTCTACATTTACATTTTCTTGAAAATAATAGCCAAACAGAAAACTAGGAAAAAAATCAAGATTGCTTAGTGGGAAAGGTTTCCCTCTGAAAAAAAAAATTAAAGATTAAGGGGCTCACTCAGCATCCTACTTTAAACATATCAGCCTTGACGATTTAATGGGAGTGAAAGGTTCTTACCCCTGATGTATTTTTTTCACAACTTTGTTTTTAATTTAGCAGACTTTACACCTAATTTCAAAGGAAAAGAAAAAAAAAAGGAAATACTTTCATGTATTATTAAAGAAGGTAGGTTTTAAGATGTTGAGATCCTTGTAGCACATAATAGAAATAATATATTGCAGTCTTTGTGTTACTTTTACTTTCTGACTATTTCCAATTATCTTCTGCTTCAAGTAGTACTTTTAAAAAAGACCACTGTACAAAAGAGACTAGTATTAAGAAAAATATAGATTTCTAATGAATACAAGCTTAAAGATAAATATGTTAAGGGAAATCAGAATAAATCAAACTTTATAGGTAATGCACCAGAGAAATTTAATAACTGTTCCAGGAGAGGGGCAGCAGTTCCAAAATTTGAATTACAGTAGGTGGATAATACCTTGAAATAAGAAACTCTTGGTATCCTCAATGCTGTGCACAATCAGATGTTAAAGCACGTTCTGATATCAGCATTTGTGGAAAATTTCAGCCAACACCTTATTGCTCACATCAGGGTCATTCCTTTATACCAGGAGGACACCCACAAGTTTTTTGTTGAATAGCTTTGATAATAAGTGCACTATAGGATTTTGGTATTGAAAGCAGAATATTCTGTGAGGTTCCCCCCTTGAGCATCAGTGTCGATATAGAACAGCCAGAAATAACTGGATAAAATAATAATAATTAAGAGCTTTGTAGATGTTTTATAACTGTCAGTGAAAAATCTAATTTGTTAGACTCTGCACATTTTATGTATTTAATATGCACTGTAGGTGGAGTCTATGATCAATTGCAGCTGCTTTCCAGCTAGGGAACTATACTCCCAGTACTAGTATGAACACTTGTATTATGCAAAATGTCATTTTGGTTTGCTCAAAAGCTTCCTAATTTTGGAGAATCTCAGGTTAGCATTAATGTAGTTAGATCAGTTTAGGCTTGTAGAATACAAGGAACATGCTATTAGTGAATATTCAAGAAAACCAAAAAAAGAAATTCTTGCGGAGATTTCCCAACACCTATAGGAACTCTGTTGCAGAATAAGAATCTCTGGAGGGGCATTTAGTAGCCTCTTTAACCAAAAAAAGCCTTTTACTTATTGTCTTACTGTAGATGGATTCCAAAATAAGCAGCAAATAGGAACGGCAACTGACAGATTTTTTTCATTGCAACTCCCTTTTTCATATTCTAAACAAGTGCACAACGAGCCTGTGGCCCTGCTGAAAGTAGATTATGACCAGGTTGTTTTAAGAACTATAAATAAGGATGAATTGGCTTTGAATTGACAATCTTCTTTCTGTTACTGTTAACTTATAGCGCCTGATGTTATATAAATATTGCCATTTCTTAATATGTAAGTATGAGAGAGAAAAATGCTTGTCTGTTTTGGTTTCAAAGACAGCCTTCCAAACATGAACAGCTGCTATTTTGTCTTGGCCTGAAAAGCTCAGCTTTGGGCTGCATAAACTTTTTCCATTAACATCAGTGTGGCATTAACCTGCAAGTAAAGTTAAGGGTCACATTTGCAAACAGATGAGATGTACGCTTAAATGACCACTTCTGTTTGTGGGCAGTATGAGTGTGAATCAGACAGTTGCATGTGTAGCAAGCCAAATGAGCAAATGCTAGAAAATTTCCAGCACGTTTTCCCTCCCCAAGCAGAGATTCAGAATGAAACGCGAAGTATACTAACAGGTGAAAAGTGCTACTGTTTTATCATGTCCAACTTCCAATTGGCAGGGACTGGAATCAGCTGTGAATTAAGTTACTGCTATTCATATTGCTGTTCATGTCCTTCAGTCTCTGCAAATGCCTAAAGGGGCTTAGGGGGAGTAAGGTGTTCTGCTGCCATGGTTGGGAAAATGGAACTGTGGAGTCCTTTGAGAGTCTTTGTTTAGAGTAAAATGTTGATATAGTCAGCCTGAAGTCATCCTTCACCATTACATTTGCTAGTTAAGGTGCTTTGTAAACAGTCTAAACTGATGTGCTAGTCTTCAATATGATACAGAAGTTTATTAAAGATATATTTTGATGAGTGAAAGCAATTAAAGAAATCAGACTGAAATGAAAGACTTGCAGTACCATGTAGGGTCAGTTTAGCTTTAGATGGTAAAAGGATTACATAAAAAAGGAAACTTTATTCCTGACCTGGCATATAGGAATAAATAAAGGTTGTTACTGAGCTAACTTCAGTTTAAAACTGTTAGAAACCCTTTAAAATGATACGGCACCTTATTACTCTTTTAAAAATGTAACTGAAAAAGACAGAAGACTAGGGAAGAAGATTACAAAAGACTCCAGGCTGGTTGACAGAAGCATCTGTACCTTTAAAAAGTCTGTTATATGCAATCCAGTGAAGATCAAATGATGGTAATTGTTATGGGTTTGTGTGGCGCGGTTTTCCTTGGTGGCAGGGGAGGGGGGCTGCAGAGGCGGCCCCTTTAAGAAGTTGCTGGAAGAATTTGCTGCCCCAAAATGTCGGACCCGCGCGCCAAAATGTCGGACCCGCCTCTAGGCGGGGAGTGACGGTGGTAGCGCCTCTGGGAAACATATTTAAGAAGGGGAACCGGTAGTGGGGGGGGGAAACCTGAGAGGAACATCGCTGCCGACACTGGAATCATGGAAGTGGAGGGGGAGGAGGAGGCGCCTGAGGAGGCTGATGGCCCTGCAGCCCAGGGGGGTGAACGGTGGAGCGGAGGCTCCCGAAGGTGGCCGTAACCCCATGGTAAAAACCGCGCTGAAGCAGTGTGAGACGGGAGAGCAGCCCGCGGAAAGGACCCGCGCCAGGGGAGTTCGGGAAGAACTGAAGCCCGCGGAAAGGATCCGCACCAGGGAAGTTTGTGAGGAACTGCAGCCCGCGGAAAGGAACCACGTTGGAGCAGGGAACGAGAGAGGAATCTTCCCCCTGAGGAAAGAAGCGGCAACGACGATGTGTGGTGAGCTGACTCAACCCCCAACCCCGATTCCCCTGCGCCGCCGGGGGGAGGAGGTAGACAGAATCAGTAGTGAACTGAGCCGGGAAGGCGGGAGGGGTGGGGGGAGGTTGTTCTGATGTTTGGTTTCCCTTCCTAATACCCGTGTGTTTTGTTTTCTGTTTTGTTTTGTAGTAAATGAAATTGATTTTGTTTCTTCCCCAAGTTGAGCCTGTCTTTTGCCCGTGACCATAAGTGGGGAGTGATCCCTCCCAGTCCTTCTCTCGACCCACGAGCCTGCCTTTGGATTTTCTCCTCATCCCAACGTAGCCAGGCGAGGGGGTGGGGGGTGAGTGAGCGGCTTTGTGGTGCTTTGTTACCGACTGAGCTGACCTGAAACCACGACAGTAATAAAGGACATGAACATTGTTTTCCCCAAATTTTCAGTAAATGGGACCCATGGGTTTTTTATCAAGTGATATTCTTTCTCTAGATTTTAACACTTCAGCCTCATCAAAAAAAGGCTGTAGAATAACTACTCATTAGATGTACATGATAGTAGTTTTTTCTATGAATAGTAGTAACTATATAGTGTTAATAGAGGCTCTACAGTCAACAGTTTTTCTACATGTAGCTGTACAAACTAATAGTAAATGTTGAAGTCCATTTATTTAAAGTATCAGTCTCCTGCCATCCCCTCACTTCAGTTCACCATATATTGTCTTCTTGGATAATCTGAAATCATGCATTACAATTACAAAGGTAACTCATTTCAACCATATTTAACAGCTAAGCAGAAAAGCAATTTTTAAGGCTTTTGGTACATTATACTACTAATGGATTTTCATGATCATAGGTAGAATTAATTGAATTTCCCAGCACAATTTAGAATTATAATAACTATATCAAAGAATAACTACCTAAAAATGAACAAAAATACATTACACACACACTCTTTTAATTTTTATGGCTTTGATTAAACCTTCTCCCTGCCTCTCCATTTAGTCACTTTAAATTGTATTCTTATGTAAAAAAAGTATATATCCATTTACTGTAGTTACATCTGCGTCAACTATATCAAAGTGCTTAATAAAGGAAATAATAAAGAAAAGAAAAATAATCCTTGTGAAGTCATTATAAATTCCAGTAAAGAAAAAGTTATATTTAATTTCTCCCCTTTTACTTCCTTCTTTCCTCCTTCTTCCCAACCTTTTCTCCAGCAGCAGCACTCCAAAATACATTTCAGGCCCAAGAGAAAACATCGTAGTTTTCAGGGCCATTTGATGTAATAAGCAAAAGTGGATGGAATAAGAAGAGAAGCATGCAATTTAACACAGCTCTGACCAGCAAAATGTCATAGCAGAAGCTTGGAGGCTTATCAGTAATAGGAGTTGGAAATTCTAGACAATGTCATTGTGGTAGTGTGGTGATCCTAATTATGTCCACAGTTTTAAAATCAAAAGGAACGTGCCAACAAATCACAAAAATAACATTAGGGCACAGTTGTGATCTCTTCACAGAGGTTCATTTTGTTCAGCCAGACTGAAGTATTACAAGCATCCATAATGCTATTTATAAAGTCAACTTTCAACATGCAATACTCCTTTAAGAAACAGCTCCAACAGATCTGTCTCTTCAAGTGGCTCTTTTACAAAATTTTTTAGGAGACTTAGGAAAAAACCCACAAGGTTTTCCAAAGAACTCTTACTGGAACATCACAAATGTGATCCATTGGTTTTCCACTTATTTGCTATGGGAAATCATGCTTCATTTTCTCATCACTGTTCTTGAAAAAAATCGGTCTTTTAATAGAGCTTCAAAACTTACAGGAGGAAAGCGACAAAAAAGTTAGTCAATCAGGCACCTTTTTCTCAGAGTGGAACATAAACCAGATAGAATCTAATCTCAGAGGATTTCTCCTCTTGCAAAGCCTTGCAAAGTCATAGCTTTTTAACAGCCAGCCTCTGGTTGCTTTCTCATTTGAGCCACCTGATGATACTAAATACTATCAGCAAACATAGGTTTTATTAGAGTGCTTTTGTTCACAACCCGTTCAGGGGTGATACAGTTTGAAAGCAGAACAATTACTTTCCAGCAGTTTGGGCACTCTGAAAAACAAGCTCATAGTGTCAAAGGGGCAAATTGTATCTGGAAATTTGAATCCAAAACTTTAGGAAGAGCTGCAAAGTTCTAACTGGGGCTGACAGCACTTTGTTTAGGAAGTGTAATTACTGACCTTTTTCCTCCACTGCAGGGAAACAGTCTGGTTTTTCAGTTTGCTTCAGCCACAGTATTCCCATGCTCCTTTGGCCAGTAGTTGAGAAAATTTTTTATTTTTTTTTTCAGTTGTCCAGCCGTGTGTATTCAGTGACCAAAATTCATTTGAAAAGGCAACTCACACGTACAGGCAGTGGTCAGGCATCAAAACCATTGCTAAGGAAACACAACATGAAGCATCTCTCCCATACCAATTTAAAAATCACGGCCATAAACTCGTGTGTCACGCACCTCTTCCCGATCGAGCAACTCATGTGCTTCCCACATGGGAAGTTAGAGCAGCCGCCCAGATGTGCCTGGGGAGACTCTCCCCACAATCCCCAAGCTGGCACGGAAAGAAGTTAGGATGGCATTTTTCCCCCTGATTCTGGCTGGTTTCTCTCTAATATGTAAGGAGAAAACACCCTCATCCCCATTCCCACTCTGAGAAAGTGGGGAAACAAAGCAGGTGACCGCAGCCATCCGAGTGTGTTCTCCAGTGGAACAATGAGTCATGACGTATCGTAGGCCTTGCGAGTATTACCCAGGCAGAAGAGAAAAGATGGTGAGCTAGGACAGCTGACTTGCTTAGAAAGATTTACCAGACTCCCATCAGCTGAGAGCAGCAGGCACCAGTTAGGAGAGCTTCTTTCTCCTTAAAAACCTTTCCAGCAGGATGCAGTTCAGCACCTCTTCTCACACAACCCTCACATTGGCCTTTACTATATGAGGGGCCCAGGGGGCCATGGCCTGGCGATGTCCAGGCGACCTGACGGCGTGGCGGGTGCCAGGGCAGGCTGGGCGGTCGAGAAGGCCGGTGGCTGGGACAGGACCAGGGCTGGGGCTCCAAAGCAGCTCAAAGTCATGAGGTGAGGCCCCCACCGAGTCCTCACACCTAGCTCCTGCCCAGCAGCTGCAGCCCAGGTCCCACCATGGTGGGGAGGCAGAGCCTGCTGCTGCCTGCAGGTCCCTTCCCTGCCTTGGGAAGTTAATGACACGACCACCTCCGTGCTGCTGCTACTCACTCCTGGATGAGTGCCTGTAGGAGTTCCCCCTGCGTAGCTCAGCTAGGGACAAGAACTGTGATGGTACCGAGTAATTCATAACGCTATGCCTTATGTCCATCTAGAGCTAGAGCATTAAACGACAGCTGCTCCAAGGGACTGAGACAAAGGAGGAACAATTTTATATTTAACTGAGAACCTAAAGAAAACAGGTTTGGAAAAGCTGTTTAGCGAGTGTTGTCAAGCACTGCAATTTGTGGCGTGTTAGCTAGACCTGTGTTTGCCAGCCTGTAACAGGTGCAAGAAAAGGGTGCACATCCAGAACAACGCTGGATGAGATGAGTGGGCCCCGTCCTGCTATGGATGTTCTGCCACCCCCTGGGAAGTGCTGTAGGTCTGCAGCACTAGGGTGAAGCTGTAGCCGGAAAGTAAAATACCAGGATGCTTTGGCTATGGCCTCGCATTTCACAGTTAGGTCTGTGTCCAGCAGTGCAACCGTGATCCCTGTGGACATAAAATACAGAGCTTGTATTCCTTTCAAAACAAGGCCTGTTAATTTAATCTGTTACAAAAAAAAGAACTAACCCCTCCCCCTCCCCCACCTCGCCAACCCAAAACACATAGTTGCAAAAAAACCCTTCCTTTTTTAAGAGCAGCCTCTATTTCTGTTTGCTGAGATGATTTCAAGCTAGCCAGTTTAGGAAATGTGGGCACTTCAGCTGCAAATTTTTTTGGCCAGCTTGCTGCCACGAAATCCATCAGAGATTTGGGCAGCCTGCACTGAGCCTCAGCAGCCACTGGGCAAGTGACTTGTGTGAAGGTTGTTACAACTCTAGTGATGTCTTTGGTGCAGGAAGAACATGTAAAGGACAGGAGACCCACAGCAAGATTAAAATTTAATAGATTTAATTGTAGCTTCTGGGTGACACTTCAGAAGAACTTATCAATTCAGTTGCTGATGGATTCATTTTAATCTCCTCTCCTGCTTTTTGACCTATGTTATAAAGAGTAAATCATCCGTAGCCCTGAATGACAATTGACACCTTACAGCCGCTGAACCTGAAATAATTAGCTCTTGTGAACTGACCATGTTGCCATGTGAACAGGTATACAGATTCAAACTATAATGCAGGCAAGAGGATTTAGCTGGTAGAACTAAACTCCAGCAAATGTTGGTCTCAATAAGAGTTCACAACCATCACCACATCTTGTTAACAGCAGCCAGATTAATTTTGACTGCCAGAAAGAAAATTCATTGGAATCAATGCACAGTAACAAAGCTGATACCATCCATGGTTAGTATAGGCAGATTTTGCTTGTAGAGCTTCCCATTTACTAACAGGTCTCTATAATGCACCCAAGAGATAACACACCTTTTGCAGAGACTGAAATGTGAACTACAGGGTCTCCAGTTCTCTATTTAGACTAATCCCTAACCTGGATTTACTGAGGTTCACCTAGAACATCTATTCAAGGTAAATATGTAGCACTAACTTGGAGAACCAATATCATTTTCTACCTTTGAACACCAGGATTTTAAAGTTATGTCCATCTTACTGCACATTAATTCTTTTCCCCACAACACAGCCTTTCTAGTTTTATACCTTCTCAGACACAGCTGCATTTCCAGAATCGGAAATTGATTAATTCGTGAAATTCATTGTAAGAGAAGCTTTATGTTTGCCTGATATGCCAAAATCTGCTTCACAGGCTTGAAATATTCCCAGATATATTCCTTATTCATTCTGAGAGGGATGGGATACTTGGTGTCTCAGCTCAGCATGTTTAAGCCATAGCTAGGCAATTCTTTTGAAACTCATTAGATAATTGGCTAGCCCAAATATTGTAGACATTTGAAGAAAATTCTCATAGCTTAGCATTCGGAGTGGTGTTTGAAGTTTGAGTAGAAAGTATTTTCCTCTCCCCTGTGCTGTCATCCTGCTCCACAAGTAATAACATACAGGAAAGAATAATAATGAAAATTCTCTTTCCTGAAGATTTGATACAAAGCTTTCCTTGAACAATGTAAGATCTTTTAAAATGAAAAAAAAACCCAACTACCTGGTATTCCTAGCTGTGTCAGACATTTACAAGCTACATTTATTTACATGTATATAAGTTTTAGCTCTAAAACAAAAAGATAATAAACTGAGATTAAACATTTGGATCAACAGTTGTCAGACCTTCTCAAATGCTGAGGTTTACATGGGGCATGGATGTATAGGCAAGCCAGAGAATTTACAGATTTGTGAATTTATAAAGTAGCCCAAATGTTATACCCAATGGCTATGACTATGGGATTTAGAGCGCTGAAGGTTTATGGTTTGGAGACTTTAAGCGACTTTAGTTCAACTCAGTTTCAGCTATCAAACAACTGGGTTTCCTACAGAATATTTTTCCGATCCACATGTCTGTGCCTTCAAAGCCTGAGCAGACAGACAGCTAGAAGCTGATAATGACAAGGAACACCACAACTTTCTGATTTATTAATATCTGTGGGTTTATAATACAGATTACTTGGATTAATCTGAGAGATGTACATCCAGTGGAAGAACTCAGAGAAGGCATTTATGCAGTGGCTGTTGACACATGCACAGCCTATAGCAGAGTCCTGAAAGTCATTGGCTTCCCTGTTACCATGTGACTGAGTGCCCCTATCCTTGAGAAATAATGTCTAATGAAAGCCATAATTCTTTAATATAGTTTAATCTAGTTTGTGCTATACACCATTGCTCATCTTCTTTTGCCAACTCTCACCTTCTTCATTATTGCTGCCACTTGAGCATTTAACTAAAGTGGTATTTAATATTAAACTACAGGGTTCATCACTTTCCTTGTTATCATATCCTTCAGCACTCAAAAATATATTGTCATTAGAACCAACACTAACAGGTCCTTTAATTGATGTTAGGCATGCTAGGTCACTAATCTAATGGTCTTTGCATTGTCTTCTCAGTATGGGTTAGCTTCATGTATTCATACAAACTCTTTTTGAACTGAAGATGTGGGGGTTCACAGTTACAGGACATGAAATGTGTAGCATTTACTGATTTGTTAGGATCATTATGCATTCATCTTTTGTCAGTGAAATAATTTTGGAAGAGCTTTTTCAAATCTACCTATCATACACATATAAAGGCAAATCTGTACACAAAATGAAACATGATAACCTGATTTTAATTCTACTAATAACAAGAAAATAGGTTCTTACAGCTGTACAGAAGGTGTATTCAAATGTTATCAGCACACAGGTTCAGCTGATTTTCAACCCATTGCATCAATTTGCGGTTAAGAAATATTGTAGTCTATAGCTGAGCTGGGTCTTAACAGCAAAGGTAAATCTTAACAGAAGACATTTCTTCTGGTAAACTGACAGACCTATATTCAGCTTCACTGGGCTTCTATCTCCCTGTTACAGAGGTGTGACATCTAAACACTACTTAAGAGCTTGTTACTTTTCACTAAGGTGCTCTGAACTGTCAGGAAAGGCCTGCAAAGTTATCAAGATTTACAGACTAGAGCTGCCAAAAATCTCCTGGCTGGTAGAATTTGCAGTAGCACAACACTTCACTATGAAGCACAATCAATTGATTCTTAAGTGGCCATTATTTGCGAAGTAGACAGTCTGTTCATTAGTGGAACTGATGAAGAGTGAGATGTTAACAGAGAGTATTTTACTGCCAGCTTTCAGAGCTTCAAGGGGAATATGCAGAGGGAAAGTGAGCCTTCAGAATCTCCATTCCTCATCATTACAGCTACATCCTTAGAAATGCAAAGAAAGCAGAAGAACAGCTTTGACGACTTGCCAAAGGCTGCCTTTTACAGCAATTCATGCCTCAGATACTTTAATCATATCATGGTGCTTTTCTTCAGATACAGTTTGAAACAAGTCTAGTCACTGGCTCTTATGCCCCTATTTAGCCTTGATTTACCAGAAGTTTGTGATTCTTTCTCATATGGGAAAAATCCCAGTCTTTTCAAAAGTGCAGAACCATGAACACATGCAGCACTGCTGTCTTCTAGTGGTAGAAGGTACATGTCTTTCTTTCACAGCCCTACACAAAAGTGTACTTGATACTACATGTGAAGAGTTACCAGGTTGTATGAGAAGCAGCTATCTTCTCCTTTCAGCCCCTCAGAGGTTAACCCTTGTAGCACAGAGATATAACCTCCTCCCTCACTGCAAAACTCCTTTGCAATCAGGTTTCGACCCTAAACCTTTAGAAGTATGGTATGGACAGCTACAGTTTAAGAGAAGGATGAGTTACTGAAGATGGTAACAGTAAGACTTTTAAAATGTCAATAATTGGTCTTAAAGGTTTTATTTTGAAGCTGTTGGTGAGAAAGAAGAAAACCGCCAGGTGTGGCTTCATTTCTATCACCTCTGCTCAGAAACTGGTGAATACAAAGGACAGGATGATGGACCTTTCCATGTCTAATGGATGATAAGGTGAATTTTTAGTCATACTCTTGTTCCCCAGCCTTGGAGGGGAGTTTCATCTCAGGCAGAAGGATTACTAGACCGAAGTGTTTGGCAAGGAGGTATCAACACAGGATTTTTCTCCGTTCCATGAGGCTCTAGAAATTCCTAGTTCTTTTGGATGTTACACTGACAACATGAGGCAAACTGGAGCATTTGTTTAGTCATTTGACAGACTGCCACATAACTCAGGAGTTCGGGCAGGAAGTTAGAAACAACAATTAAGATCCTCTGTCTCAGTAAATTTGAGATACTTGAGGAACTGATCTTTTGGGGTGAGCTTTTGTCCCTTGCTGACCAGAGCCTGCCATGTGAATACATTTAGATAAGGCTGCAACAATCTTTTAATATTGAAAATAGTTGGTAACTGAGCTGTTAAGCTCTCAGTCCAAAAAAACCTTACCTTTTCAAGCCTGATATACTTCCACTTACAGACAATAAATTTTAAACTCCATTATGACATTTGGACAATCATAATAATTTCTTCTGTTACATCTTCCTGCTAACATGCCATGGGATTTGCAGAACTTACACTACTACTGCAGTACCTGTAGCACACTTGTTTTCATTAATATTTCAGATTCTCAGGGACCAATGAGGGATACTATTAGCTCCAAGCACCATATGACATTGAAAAAGAAGCTCTAACTTATCTAAATATTATCTCTGGCAATCTGAATTTTAGATATCAGTTTTGATTTCTGCTATGTTCTGCATCTGTTCATAGTTTTGGCTTGTATCTGTTCCATACTGCGGTTTTCTTTGTTTTTATGCCAAGCAGTATATGTCTGAATATATTTACAGTTTATTATTTATTTAAGGAATCTTGGCAAGATGAGTATTTTTTTTTCAGTTCAACAACATATCACAAGCCTTCCTTCTGTTCTTGGAACAGGCAGTTTAAAATGTGAGAATTTAGTTAGAACTGAACAGTTCATTCCATTTTGTCTCAATGACACCTTCCAGTACATACCCAGAGGTAGTTGTAAAAATACATTACAGGCGGAAGCAAGTATGTTCAGAATAATTTGTTTTGTCTAAAATTGGACATGCTCAATGCATTGTAATAACACAATTTTCTTTTTGATGTAGATTGTGTACAATGGTGAAATATATATTGCATCTGATGATCCCTAAACAGTTAAGCAATTGTCACAGCACTGACAAATCACCAGAACATTTAATGCAGCTGCTGGGAGCCCATATTCTCCTGCAGAAATAATAAATAGGTTGCAGATTCATCAACTGCCTCAGGTTTTTATTCCTAAGTAGTTTTTTTTCAGCAAGAATTCAGCTCATCCATTGCCCAAATATATTGACTTACTGTTATTACTTCTCCATTAAAAAAAAAATCAATGACATGACCTGTCTCAGTTTCTTCACACTGAAGTACTGTAACATAGAGTCTTACTTCTGAATGAATCAATTGTACTCATATAGACAAGAATCTCTTGCTTTAGGCTTGTGACATCCGACCCAGTAAAGACAACAGAACTCCTGTCAAGGACAATGGGTGAAAAATGGGGCTCCATTATGCATGAGTAGCTCAATCATTTATTATTTTCTAAAAACAGGCTCTTGAACCTATGCCACCATCTTCTAACAAAAAAAGTACAAGTTGGTACTCAGCTGCCTTTGAGGTTTATTACTAATTTTGTTTCTGATATGTGGTTCTCCTTCTGTAAATCAAGTGACACTACTGCATGACAATTGCAGGAGGACCTGCACATTTCATGGGAATGCACTGGCTATGAAATGGAATCACTTCTTCCGCCTGGAGGTTTAAAGTGCCACTTGATTAAATCAGCCTCAAGCAGACTTGGAGGCTGGAGTTCTACTCCCTCCAAAGCAATTAACGATGCTAAGTTGCAAAACTTAAATCAAAGCATTACATAGCACAGTAATTTTAAAGGGAATGCATATCTTGGAAGACAGATGTTCTGTAACTTGAGTCTTGTTTAATGAAATTACATATCTGATCTTCTGCATTTAAATGTGTGTTGAAGAACCCATACTCCAGCTCACCAAAATTACATCCATGTTTGCTGTTCAAACAGCTCCATGTTAGGGCAGATTAATTCAGTCAAAGGAAAGGGGTTGTGCAGTCTCTTCACTGCACATACCAACTTGGTTAGAAAATTTATAGCATTATCAGGACCATGGATGGGTACACAGTGTTACTGTGTTGTTGACAGAAACAGCAAATACATGGATTATCCTTTTAGTTAATATGTTCCTATGACTTTCTCTGGAGGAGGTGTGTCATGCTGTAGCAGGACTACAGTCTACAGCCTTCTCCTCTGAAGCTGCTTTTCGAAGATAATAGGCTACCCCAACCTCCTCCAGGTTATCGTGGTTTCGGTTTCAGCCCAGCTGGTAACAAAGCACCACGAAGCCTCTCGCTCACTCCCCACCCCCGCCCCTGGCCACGTTGGGATGAGGAGAAAATCCAAAGTCAGGCTCGTGGGTCGAGACAAGGACTGGGAGGGATCACTCCCCACTTATGGTCACGGGCAAAAGACAGGCTCAACTTGGGGAAGAAACAAAATCCATTTAATTTACTACCAATCAAATAAAAACCAAGGATATTAGGAAGGAAAATCAAACATCAGAACACCTTCCCCGCCCCCCCCCACC
>VYZV01002893.1:0-36714 GCA_013401275.1 Pandion haliaetus | reverse complement strand
TGGGGTCCCTCCCACGGGAGACAGTCCTTCACCAACTTCTCCAACGTGGGTCCTTTCCACGGGCTTCAGTTCTTCCCAAACTTCCCTGGTGCGGGTCCTTTCCGCGGGCTGCTCTCCAGTCTCACACTGCTTCAGCGCAGTTTTTACCATGGAGGCACGGCCATCTTTGGGAGCCTCCGCTCCACCATTCACCCCCATGGGCTGCAGGGGGACAGCCTGCCTTCTCACTATGGGCTGCAGAGCCATCAGCCTCCTCAGGCGCCCCTCCTTCTTCTTCACTGACTCCAGTATCGGCTGAGATGTTCCTCTCACGTTTCCCCAACCCCCACACTACCGGTTCCCCTTCTTAAATCTGTTCTCCCAGAAGCGCTCCCACTGTCACTGATGGGATCGGCCTGGGCCAGAGTTGGGTCCAACTTGGAGCCGGGGGAGCTTCTAGCAGCTTCTTACAGGAGCCAACTCTGCAGCCCCCTCCCCCACTAACAAAGAAAACCGTGCCACACAAACCCATAACACGTCATCGCATTCTTCCTACAAATCTCACAGAAGCTTGGCTGCCCGGCCCACATCACCTCTGTGCTGCCCCTTGCACACACTGATACCAACAGACTTTCTTTGAACACAAAAGTATGTTTTACCCCAATGCTCCCTTCTCCAGCTTTCATACTCTGACCCCACTACCTCAGTACCTCCAGCTTATGTATCTAGAAACCTCCCTCACCTCCTTGCAAGCCCTCAACCCTGTCCCCAGCACCTCTCTCAATCACAGAATCATAGAATCCTTTAGGTTGGAAAAGACCTTTAAGATCATCAAGTCCAACCATCAACCATGCCCACTAAACCTTATCATGAAGTGCCCCGTCTACATGCTTTTTGAATTCCTCCAGGGATGATGACTCAACCACTTCCCTGGGCAGCCTGTTCCAATGCCTGAAAACCCTTTCAGTAAAGACATTTTTCCTAATATCCAATCTAAACCTCCCTTGCCACAACTTGAGGTCATTTCCTCTCATCCTTTCGTCAAGGACCTCTGGGAAAGGAATTTGTGAGCTTGACATAATTGGACCCTTATTACCCAACACCTGACAATATAGCCCCTTCCCCAGATGCCTTTTCCTCTCTCCAGCCCTGGAGTTCCCTTATATTCCCAGTGTAGCAGCCAGTACTTTCTCAATAATCACAGTCCCTCTGCTGCAGGAGCAATAAGGAAGTAGTATCACCTGCTTTTCCTTGAAGCCTCAAGTTGTTCTGGCAGTAGCCTAACCCCCTACTTTCTCCATCTGTGCACAGAGGACTACTTTCCTTCCTTGGCTATGACAATTTTGGAACCAATGTCAGTCCTTCATCTAGAAGATCTCAGTTACAGGATCAACACTCCTATAGCGATCCTGGACTTATTTGGCTTGGGAGTTCTACTTAGGATATTAACACTGTCACTCTTCCTTAATGTATACCATGACTAATGCTTTTCTTTCCCTTAAAAGCACATGTAGGCATAAAACAAGATACACAACCTTAAAGATTTAGATGTTTTCTCAACTGCTGTAAGCATGCAAGTTGAACTACAACATTAATATTTAGATAAAGCCATACATTTTTTATGGTCTTTTTGATCAAGTAAATCCACTGATGATATTGAGAAATTCTGCTCTGTAATTTCTAATTATGAAGCAGAATTCATAAGACTTTTTAAATTGAGATGAACAAGAGTTTTGACAACTTTGATCATTTCTATAGTTACGTCACTACTTTTTATGAAGAGCCAAAAATACGAAATAACTTTCAGTCACAGACACCTCTCCTAGGCAAGAGAACTTTTGAGGTGTGCTTGTACATAATTTCCTGATGCATGGGAAGAACTGGAAGTTAAGTGGCAACAATCATTCCTCCCAAAACTGTTTCACATTATTTTAGCTACCCTAAGGTTTAAACCCTGATTGAACATTTGCTAAGTTAAGATAACAAAAAAAAGAAACTTTGCAGATATTTTTATTTTATGAGAGCAACAGAAGTAAGGACACATTTTAGAATTATAACCGAAATAAATTGACATTTTTTTTCCCCTTGCTCCTTCCAACCTAATAAAAACTGCAACATCCCAAAGGTATGTTCCCTATTGCAATAAGACCCCTATTCTGGTGGATTCTTTAGAGCATGAATAGCCTTTCCCAAACTGTGGTGTTTGTCTCTGACATGAGGCCTGTCACCCAACGTAAACAATAGTCTGTTCTTAATGTCTGCTTTATAGCTTTGTCAGGGCTTGCAGCATGGTTTTGTTCAGTCTTTGAAGAATCTTCTGTAAAAGGTGATCAATTTTTCCCCCTGGTTCACATGTTACCATTTAAAATGTATTGTGGCGAACTTTAAATGAGAGCATAATAAATTAAACTAGAGGAGTCCCTAGGCATTTATAATGTTAACAGCTGGAGCACTATAACAAATATTTTTCCAATTTAAAAAGCTCTAGCTCATTAAGTGTGAAGGAAAGTTCATTTCAGATCTTCAAATGCAACAGCCTACTAAACAGTCAATTAACTTTTGAGTCCTGTCTTGTTCTCCAACCTGAATGTTAATAGAACTCTATTAATTGAACATTATACCTGACAGAACAACAATCCATTTTGAACCTAGTAATTGTTGAAATAAGCCCAATTGTAGGCCACCTTTAATGCCACATCTATTACATTCCTAAGTTCAACGCATGTACTGTCTGCATTGCTGACTTTGAGATTTAAGTTCTGTGCAGTAACCAAAACAATTATGCTGCAATAGTAAGAGTAATGGTTATAGACAGTCAAGGCTACATTTCCTTTCACTTTCATACCAGCAATTTTAGCATTTCACCACTTTTATCCGTTGCTTACTGTTTTTGATCCCAGTTATTGCAGTTGGTATACATGTGGCTGTTTGTCTTGATTTTTTATGTTCTTATGGACATCTTAACATGTAGAGTCCACATCAAAAAAATGCACTTGGGGAAAAGAGCCACAGGTTGAGCTGCAGCTTGAAGTACAGAATGATTTTTACTCTGCCGAACTGTATGCTTCACTGTAAGGAGTAGCATTAGAGATGGCAGAAAGATTTTCTGCAAATTACTCAGAAAAAAAGAAATTCCCAGAAGTAGGAGTAGGGAAGTGATCATTTGCAAAGAAGCTTTTAAACAGAAAGGTACCACGGGTGGAGTTTCAGCTCAGATAAACCTCTGCAAAGCATGGAGTAGCTCCTTGTTTACACAGGATAAAATTAGATGAAGTGATGTGACACTTTATCTAACTGTATGCTAGAGATCTACACAGCCAAGCTCAGGGGTTGAGTTTGCAGAGATGGAGTTTTCTGCACTCCATCATTTCTCCTTACTTATAAAATAAGGAATATTAACCTTAGTTAATTCCCTGAAGAGGGAAATTCCATAGATTTGAGGGAGGAAGATATTTGCACTAAGGAAAGGGCATGCACAGAAATGTTCAGATTCCAGATATATATACCATGTTATCTTCAAGAGCAATGAGTACTGCTTAGTTTTTGAAACAAAATAATATTTATGACAGGTGTTTCATAGATATGCAACAGGGGACAGATATATTTTGAAGAAAAATTCTTATGTGGAAAGTAATGAAGAAAACCCTGTTCACCAAAGGTAACTGCAGCCAGTTGTCATAGCCCTCCTGAGAGGTGGGAGGCTGGCAGACCTGAGCCTGAACACGCATTCTGTTGAACAACTTCCCTTGGGCACAGGGAGACTGAACCAACTTCAAAAGACCTTGTTTTCACCCTCCTTAGCTTCATTTTTTCTGTTCTTAGAGAAGTTTTACTTGTGTGTAACTGACTCCTTGAGAATTACAGTTTTATGAAACAAGAAGTCCCAGATCAGAAATCCCCAACCTCACTCGAGATGCAAGGATGCAGATCAGGACCACCCTGAGGATTTAACACTCAAGCATGATGCTTAGGAGTTGCATCTAGCTTGGGAAATAGCCTCCAGGTCCAGTATGTTTAACTGCTTTTCCTCTGAAGCCAGTTACACTATACCTGGAGTCAACTTCTATCCACATGGTAGTGAATTCTGATTTAGACAATATTGCTCCTACTCACTGTCCTGCCCCAAACCTCAAAAAGCATATCACATTTTGAGACAATGAGACAATGCATAACCCTATAGAGAGAGAAAAAAATCCATGAAGCTGTTTTGTCCAGGACAAAAACCATGCTAATTTATGCCTTGGAGAAATCAAAGTTCACTGTTAAATCTAATGCCAATAGCTTGACAATTTACATACACCAAGAGCTTTTACAAAAAGAAAGAAAGGGCAATAGCCCATTTTTCATTTTTCTCTGCAGTACACTCCTCTCTCTATTTCTACAGAGTAAAAGCACATCTTCAAAATATTACTCCTTTCTGTACCTCTTTCTAAAAATACCCTCTATTTTTATTCTTATATTTAATTGCTATAGCCTCTCACTGGATGCTGCGTCCCTTCAAGCAAGCAATACAGGCCTGCATTTCTGTTTCTCTTGTGCAAGTCTAATCCTACTCTATGAAGTTTATAGATTACACTAGCATTTTCATATCATTTCTGTTTCAGAAAATCAGAATGTAAAGATAGTTTTAAATTCCTTTTACTTGAAATGGAATAAGAATCAGTGAGCATTAAATGTAGCTTCATTTTCATCCTGAAGAATGATTTATCTTAGAGAAGAGAATAAGTTGGTACGATAACTAGTATTACGAAATGCCAGTTTCATTCAGCCTGTCTCCACAGGAGAGATTCAGTACAGATGGATTTCAAAACAACAATGAAAATGAAATGAATGTTAAAGAGCAATTCAGTTCCTATGTGCAATGTCAAGTTACTACACTCTTCATATTCCTATGTGAATGCAATTTGCTGCTTTTATTCTAGCATAATTCGATTGTCTTAAGAACTAAGATCACAACCTCTTGAGCAGTGAATGAAGATAACAAGAGCTGTTTAACCTGGAATACTAAAATTATATCTGAAGGCATTACCTTCTGAAGAGACAACTGCCTCAATAAGTAGGTACCATGAGAAAAGTTTCCTAGCAGAATGTTTTTACATCATGACAGTTCTTTCCCAATTCTTGAGCTATTTCAGCTGAACAAAGTCTGAACCAGTACTTAGATGTGTTCAAAAAATTAAGAATGCTACCATCTTTCCTGGTGAGTTTCCTTGTCTGTTTTGGTGGGTTTAAAACTCTTGAAGTTTCACCATTTTATACAAGATGGACCAGGATGGATTAGTACAAGATAAAATTTCTTTAAAACAGTTAGGCATCTCCTGGGATCTTTTAAAGATCTCTGGTCTACATTATGAGAGAAAATGCTTTCCAAAAACATTTTGAAATTTCACTCAAAATAATCTCCCTTGAATGCATTATGCTGCTGTTCACATCCACTTGAGCAAGGTGAGAAAACAGGGGGACTATATACTGTCTTAAGGAAAGAGTCTTAATGTTCAGGAAATTAAAGAAATTTCAAATCCAGTACAAAAGTCTAGATTATAAGACCTAGTAAGTAAAGACTTGACAGAGCAATATATCTTTGCAATTCTCTGCAGGTGTCTGCTTTGAAATAGATATTCTTAACCGCACCCCTGCCACTTTACCGGCATTTCCATCCACAGCTTAAGATCACCTCCTGGGCAGCTGTCAGCAGAGGGAAGTAAGACACAGGACTTACCTGGGATGTTCCCTGAACGGAGCATTGCACAGTCCATTAAAGGCTAATATTAGCAAGAGCCTTTAGCAGGCGACAGCATGCAATCAGGCTTTTCCCCAAAGAAAGCTTCTGTCCTGCTAAGGAAAAAGACCAAGTTATTTTACATGGTGTATCAGTCTATGTGCACTCCTTCCATGTCCTCAGGGAGGTGTTTTTGACAGGACAAGAGGCAATGGGTGCAAACTGAAACACAGGAGCTTCTCTCTGAACACTTTTTACTGTGAGGGTGACCAAGCACTGCACAGGTTGCCCAGAGGGCTGGTGGAGTCTCCATCCTTGGAGATACTCAAAAGCTGTGTGGACATGGACATGGGCAACTGGTTCTAGCTGGCCCTGCTTGAGGAATCAGGTTAGACCAGGTGACCTCCAGAGGTCCCTTCTAACCCTAGCAATTCTGTGATTCTGTTTTTACTATTTTTACTATTCCTGTGCCAGGAATGCACCTGGAGAGAACCTGGCTTGCATTCCCAGATCTTTAAACTTTATGCAGAGGATGTAAGCCTTTATGGAGCCTATAATTTTCCAGTCTGAGCACTTGCAAACCCCACAGGGTTTCAAGGCACAGAAGAATAAATACTCATTTTCATGTAAAGGACTGGCTCAAATCCTAAAGGCTTAGTAAGTAGCAAAAGAGAAATTTTAATTCATCATTCATTTCTGAAGGATCTGGCTGGAGTCAATAACTTCTGTTGAGTTCTTATGCAAGGTGACAAATTCCTAAGTCTGATATTTTATAAAGATGGCTTGCTAATGTCTTCCTATAGAGTTTTGAATCAATCAACACTTCACAAGGTTTAGGTCTTGATTGCTTTCAGGTTCATGAAGTCTGCAGGCTGAATATTCAAGCAGTCAGGCCCTCTGACCGTTCTTTTGAGTCTCACTGTTCAAAAGCAGTAAAGATCTCAGGGAAGTAGCTTCATTCAGAGTAGAATGTCACCCACTTTCAGCAATTTTGCTATCACCATGTAACACCTGTGACATCTTGAAAATGTACTTCCTTGAGCCTTTTAATTACTCATGTGAAAGCTGAAGTACTTCTCCAAATAAGGCACGTCTAGTTGCAAAACATGAGACAGAAAACTGACTAAGACCCATTTCTGCAGCCAATAGAAAGCATGGATCAAGATGTTCCAGGTAGCATCAGAGCTTGTTTAGTCTAAGAAAAGCTCAGGACCTTATGCATCAGATGCAAGGAAACAGTCATCTCCACGCCTAGCTGGGGTCCTCTGTCAAGGCTGAGTTGCAAGAGAAAGAAGCACAACTACAGAGACAAGTAACCTGAAGGAAGGTTCTTTTCCAGCTGAAGACCAACTTTCTCAATAGCTAGGGAGGAGGGAGGAGGATGCATGTGCAAAGAAAAAGTGGCAGCAGCAGCATATACGTACATGCATAGACAGGCCTGCCTTCATAGAAGTGAATATACTTAGCTTAGAATAGTTCAGCACTTTTCTGGCAAATATTTATAGCTTAGTCTGCAAGAAATGATGTTTAGACAGAAAAACAATTGCTATTCCAAGTACAAAATGAAGAGGAAACATTATTCAGTAACGATGTGAAAAAATGAATCGTATTTATGCCTCCTTTTATGGGCACTTATGTAGAAGTATCAGAATAAAATGTTATTTTAACTTACATTGACATATTATTTCAATATGCATCTGTATTACACAAAATATGCATAATAGATCAATGTGAAGTGAATTTTATTTTAATTAAAACTTTCTTTGTATTTATTATGAAATCCAACTCATGAACACTACTCACTACTTCTCATTCACTACACCCCTTTCATTCTCAGTGACTCACTGAGTACATCCCCTAAGAACAGGAATACGATCAGTCAGGAGCTCACAGATCAAGGATGCCTGCTAATAGGATGGTACTTCTTTAGGCTTCATACAAGAGGAGTTTGTTAATGTTGAAGTTTTCCAAAGCCTAAAGTACTTCCAAACATAGGACCGATGATGAGTCCAGCTGCACTTTTTTGTTGTTATTAGAGAACATCATTTTGAAGTGATGAAGTAAAGATGCAAGATGAAAACATCATACTGTTGCTGCAGTTGTGCTGGGGTGTGGAGGAAGGCAGGGACAGCCTACTTTCCCACTGTTTTTTATAGAAGGAAGCAGAATCAAATTTGCTTGCTTTTTGCAAGAATTATTCTCTTACAAGAACCAAACCAGACTGTAGATGTTGGTTTAGCCATTGCATGATTTTAGAAGAACAGCAGGACTGAAGGGACCCTGAGGATCCTCTGAAGACAAAACTGCTTGTAATGACTGCTGCTTTAGTAACTCAACAGGTGACAGCTGCCTCTTGCCCACAACTGAGCCAATGCCATTCTAGGAGATGAAAACATTAAAACATTTTGATAAAAATTGTGGTAGTCATTTTATTCCAGTCCTTCACAAGGACTGTTAATTCTTCATGTCTAACAAACATACTTCTACCTAGCAAGTGTACAGTTAGAAGAGAGGCTGTATAACAGACATACCTGTTTATTTGCTGTTCCCAAAGGTACGGTAGAGCCGACTCCATCTACTGTGTTGATGATCGGGGATAAACACAACCTGGCTTTCCCATGTATGGCTAAGGAATTAGCAGGTAAAGGCCAGCTGGCTTTGGCAACCAAGAGAATCAACATCGGCAATCAAGAAGTTAGGCTAGAAGAAAGCTAGTCCCCAAGAACTGTTGGGTTAGAGGACCTACAGTTCTCCCTCAGCTCTTCTGGAGGTCAGCAAAACACCTTGATTCTTCCTGTCCTGTGCTCGGGATGTCCTTCTTCCAAGTGAGATGCTGGAGTCAGACTGGGCTTCCAGTCTGTAGTATCCTAGTATAACCTATACACTAAAGCATTTCTGCCTGAGAAGACAGCCATCAAGTACCATTTTACCTCATCAGAAAGCAGGAGATTTCACATGCAAAAGCTTTGCATTATTGAACTGTTCTCTTCCTTTAGGAATACTGTCTGGTTCCTTAACTAATAGGGAGCAGTAACAGTGAAGAGTATATGCCATTGACTAAGGACATGAAAAGCAGGCAGAACAATTTATGACCAACAATGCTGAAGTATTACAGGAAATAAAACCTCACTTAAATACAGTTAATATTAGGAAGCTCTCAATGACAAGGTCTCAATGCACAGATTTTGCAACCTACTAAAAAGTCTGTCCCCATCTTTTTTATAAGCCCCCTTTAGGAATTGAAAGGCCGCAATAAGGTCTCCCCGGAGCCTCCCCTTCTCCAGGCTGAACAACCTCAGCTGTCTCAGCCTGTCCTCACAGGACAGGTGCTCCATTCTTCTGAACATTTTTGTGGCCCTCCTCTGCACCCAATCCAACAGGTCCATGTCTTTCCTGTACTGAGGCCTCCAGAGCTGGACGCAGTACTCCAGGTGGGGTCTCACCAGAGCAGAGCAGAGGGGCAGAACCACCTCCCTTGACCTGCTGGCCACACTTCTTTTGATGCAGCCCAGGATATGATTGACTTTCTGGGCTGCAAGCCCACATTGCTGGCTCATGTCTGGCTTTTCACCCACCGGTACCCCCAAGTCCTTCTCTGTAGGGCTGCTCTCAATCCCTTCATCCCCAAGCCTCTCCCTTTATTTCAGTTGACCACCACATTAAGTGGTATTCTTCAATAACAGTCAGTTTCCCAATTTTTCTAGTTATTTCTCCTTAATCTCTAGGATTCCACTATCTCACAAATCCAACAAGTTTTTTAAAAACTGAAAGTTCCTGCCATTTTATTTCATGCTTTCTCATTCTGAGGGAAAAAATGGGGACATAATGCATGCAGCCCCTTGCTACATACATTACAATATTACACAGTTCCCATCCTGAGCAATAAGAGAAATCCCTGGGTGACCTTTGCTTTATGAGAGCACCCCAAGAAATGAGGTATCAGCCTAAAAGGATTCAGTGAACCAATGCTGTTTACTCAAGGCTACTGAAACTAAAGAGTGTGCACTGTTTCAGGTTATTTTGACAGCCCTTCCTAGTTTCACCTATATAGTCCAGCAAATAGCTGGGACTGGTGTTTTGAATGAGCAAGGTTTCCAGGTAGCACTAGTCCCCATGTGCACACAACCCCAGTCGTGCTTCCCAAACTCACCCTCTAATTACTCTCTTTAGTTTCAACGGTCTTCTTCCGCCCTCTAGCTGATTAACGAGAATAAACTCAGTGGTCCCCAGTCCCTACTCGTTATAAATATGCGCATCATAGACCACTTTCCAGCACAGCCTGACTTTCAAGCAGCTCCTCAGACCCACCCCACAGCTTCTTCATCCTCCTCTGCTTTTCCCTTCTCACCATGTCACACATCCTCTTCACCAGCTACCCTCTACTACAGCCACTAAACACCACTTCTGCCTCATTATAGCTACTGATTCACCCTCCGAACTTCCTGGCTCCTCAATTATATGATTTTGTCTATAGAAGTAGTGTTTGTGGCATCTCCTTTTAAAGGTCTATCACCATTCTTAACACGCTTTCTATCTCCTTTATATCTGAGGAATGTTAAAATTGAAATATAAAAATATTTGTTGAAGTGTAAAAATCTAAAAAGGGAGCTATAACTAGTTAAACTGAGTTGGGGAAAACTGAAAAAAGCCTGAGGGTCTCAACTCTCTGGGTGAAGCAGCTGTTGCCCTTAACAGCAGGTAATTTAAAGATCAGAATTACCAAGTACCTAGACATCTCTAAATGGCACACTAAGCACTGCAAGTAAAAGTAAATGAAGTGTTAAGCTACCCATGAAAGCCTTTAATTTTCTCACAAGAACAAAGAAGTATAAGACTATATAAGACTAAAGCAAATAATTTTATTTACAGATCTAGAACCTTCCAGAAGACTGAAAGAGGAAAGCCTGTCAGTAAAGGCCAAGATAAGCTACCACAGCAATTAAATAGTCCATAGGAAAAAAGAAAAAAAAAAAAAAGATTATATAATTTTTGTGATTATTTCCTGAGTCTTGTGTCTCAGTGTGCAGTTGAAGACTAGTAGGAATGAAATCTGCTGTACATACTACTGATCACCTCATTTTTGTAGGAGGTAGTGTCCAGCCCTTTTAAATGTCTTGAGGTCTTAGGTTTCAGTTTGCAAGATGAGGTGGTGAGACAACCTTTAGCAGCTGTTTTATTTTCCAATAAAAAAGCTTTCTAAAGTATCAAAAGGGCTTAACTTTCAAAAGGGTCAAAATTGTTATAATCTTCCTTTAACCCACAGAAAATGGAATAACTGTTGTCTGCAGTAAAGAGCTGATTCAGATGTTTTTGTCTTTGAAGCTGCTGCTGCTGTTGCCCAAGATGCACGCTTTCCTGATTCTCCTCAGACAGGCAATTTCTACTCAATCTCCAGCAACGTGAAACTCATCAGTTCCAGATTACCTGGAAAACATTGTGTAAGAGCCCACATTTCCTTCTAGCGTCTCCCTATCCCATTGTTAGAAAAACCTCCAAAACTAGTATATTCACAGATAAGTGTCATCAAAGTATGTCTTTCTCCCAGGCTCAGTGTTGCACAGGAGTTTCTTATCTCCTGGAAACTGTGCTGCAGAGAACAGCCGTATCCATTGCACTCCAAGTGACTGACTTCAACTTTAACTGTGTTTTCCTGCTGCAGATGTTCTGGAGCTGTCTTTGGTCCCAAGAAACCTCTGGTTTGCTGATCCATGAGTTTCCTCTTCATCTCTGACTGCTGCATTTTTTCTTATGGTTGTGTCCACACTTGCTGTGTTTGACCCTAGATGCACAAGAGGTGACCCCTGGGATAGACAGCTTTAGCCCAGACCATGGCAGGCTGGGTGAAGATCAAAGAGACTCAGATCGACCAGAACTAAGGAGGCTTCTTTCCTTGTGCAGTTGTCTTCCATGTGATGCCATGGTGTCAGAGAGACTGAGCAGCTACCGGACTTGTCTCCACCACTGGGAGGTCCAGAAGGGTTGTGTGTGCGTGTGCGAGCGTGTGTGTATGTCTGTGTGCTCTCCTAGAGTCTATATAAAGAGTTGGCTCCTGATGTTGCCTCACTGGGAGCACGTGTAATGGCTCTTCCCAATTCCTGGTTTGCTATTTACACAGAGCTTGTGGGAGGGTGAGGCTGACAAGTCTGAGACACTAGTCATCCATAGAGTTTGCTTGAAGCAGGTCAGCGGAATCGGCACTTATTTGGGGGAGAGGGAAGATGGAGGACAATGGTCACACTCACTCCCACACTGTGGTGATAGATGTCTCACTTCTTTAGAAGGCTACATATTTCTGGGAACTTCTCCAGCTCTCCTCCAGACCAAACTGTTTCTCTGTCCTCCATCTACAGAATTGGTAGGGCTTAAAGTGTTAATTCAGCTCCTTCTGCTTGATAGCTTATTACAGAGTGCAAGTAAGTAGGTCTGTCACTGTCCCTTCCTTCCAGGACTGGAGAACCATCACCAGCATCCTTTGTTGTCCTGAAATCTTCCTCAGTTTATGAGGTAATTAAAGCTCCTAAACCATAGCTGGGAATATTTTTCTGCCCTATGAAATACCCTTGTTACTTGTATGTGTGACTATATATGATCTCTGGTTCTGGGAAAAAAAATAGAAAATTGTTTTATCCATAAATTTCTTCTCAGGTTTATGTTTTGTAACTGGAAGCTCAATTTTCCAAATGTGGCAAATACAAAGAATACATTATTTTCCTTTTATGTTACATTCTTATTTTTAAAGAAAAAAAAAAATCCCGCTCTCTGGTTATCATTGTTTGAAAACAATTTCTACAGCTTGACCTTTATCAGCAGACAGCTCATATCTAATGCTATTCCATCCTTAGGAAATACATAATTCTGAAAATCAAAACTACATCATCAAAACATAGCCACAGTATTAATCCTGCTGGCCACAGGGAGAATTCTCAGAGAATAAACATATTTAAGATAATGTCAAAGGTACTTAATATATTAATAGTCACCCTTTCAACAACAGCTTACTAGTTCCTCTGTTTTCACTGGTCAATCAGAAAT
The DNA here is from genome assembly GCA_013401275.1 of Pandion haliaetus. Classification (NCBI taxonomy): domain Eukaryota; kingdom Metazoa; phylum Chordata; class Aves; order Accipitriformes; family Pandionidae; genus Pandion; species Pandion haliaetus. The sequence continues at coordinate 23,984 of VYZV01002893.1, read as the reverse complement.
ACACAAAGAATCAGGGAGATAAAAATTCTGCAGTAACAAACAGGACAAATGATGGAATAGTATTTCCTTCTTCCTTTTCTCCTTTACTCAGTGGAACACTCACTGTGGTTGAGAAGGTTGAATAAAGTGTAGGTTGATTAAGACTGATGTATGTCTAAAGTTTTAATAAAAGATGAAGTGCTACACACTTTATAATTACAGATTGTGCATACAGTTATAGGTATGCACTAATGTGCATGTAAGGGATTGTATGGTACACATTCCAGCTGTAGAATTTAGCTTCTAAGACCAGAGACCAACAAGCTGTTTGTAACTCTATCTAATGCTTTCTACGGGTAAATCTCTAAAGCCATTGATGACATATTAGTCATATCTGCTCTGTATTTACAAGTTAAGTTGTATATTAACTTGTCTTAAGTGATTCTTAATATGCCGTGTTGTAAACTGTGATCAATGCAATGATCGCTTTCTTTTTATACCTAGGTAACAAGCTGAACATAGGATGGTCATGTTCACATAACAAAATAACTTTCTGTTGGGAACAAATGAGCACTGACCTGATTTGAAAATCATCAAAGCTAAGAAATGGGCACAGACAGTAGAAGAAAGTTTTCAGAAAAATATACATAAATATTATCAGGAATAAATAAACTCTTTGGTGCAAAAAACAAACATTCTGGGAAGCTGTCTTTCATTCATGCAAAAAAGCAAACAGTTGCACATAGAACACTAATTTGTAAAATCCAGAAGTAGGTCATGCTTTTTACTAACAGGGAAGAAAGCTAAGTGTAGTAAATAAATTATTTACAATAAATAATTGAGCTGTTAAAGCCCTTTCATCAATTTTCTTGATTACTCCTGTGGAACTATGGACGTCACTAAAAGGGAGGTCTTGGAAGCAAACTTGGAAGCTGCTGTGACTTGCAGACTACTGTGGTGGGCTTTTTTTAAATGAACTTTTTTTCTTTCACATTAGACATAAAATACGACAAGGAGTGCTTCTGGAAGAAAAAATACTGAAGAAATTAAGTACAATAAATCACCAATCCACAATTGTTAAATTTTAGGCAGTATTTTAGCATCCTGGTTGACAATGTTTTTCTTGTTCTTAGCTACTGTTAATAATTTGGGGTTTTTTGTATCAGAAAAATGTATTTTTCTTCTGAAATATGTAATTTGGAACATTTTTATATTATTTCAACTAAAATTTTTCATTTTTCAGATGAAATTATTTTTATTCATACATTTCCTTAATCTTATTAAAAAAAATATTTCAAAGACTCCACATTGAAGCAAACACATTAACAACAAAAGCAATTTTGACCAATTCAGTATGAAAAATTTTTACAAACTAGTAAAATTACAGATAAAAATGCTGAAGTCTCATTATTGCCAGTTGTCCTAGTTTCGGCTGGGGTACAGTTAATTTTCTTCCTAGTAGCTGGTATAGTTCTGTGTTTTGGGTTCAGCATGAGAAGAATGTTGATAACACACTGATGTTTTCAGTTGTTGCTAAGTAATGTTTATAGTAAGTCAAGGATTTTTCAGCTTCTGATGCCCAGCCAGCAAGAAGGCTGGAGGGGCAATGGAAGTTGGGAGGGGACACAGCCAAGACAGCTGACCCAAAGTGGCCAACGGGGTATTCCATACCATGTGACATCATGCCCAGTATATAAACTGGGGGTAGTTGTCTAGGGGAGGATTGCTGCTCGGGAACTAACTGAGCATCGGTCGGTGAGTGGTGAGCAATTGCATTGTACATCACTTGTTTTGTATAATCCCATTCTTTTATTATTATTATTGTCATTTTATTATTATTGTTGTCATTATTATTACCATTATTATTTTCTTCCTTTCTGTACTATTAAACTGTCTTTACCTCAACCCATGAGTTTTACTTTTTTTTTTTTTTTCCCCGATTCTCTCCCCCATCCCACTGGATGGGGTGGGAGTGAGTGAGCGGCTGTGTGGTACTTAGTTGCTGGCTGGGGTTAAACCATGACACCAGTGAATCAGGAAGAAGGTGGATTTTTTTTTTTAAAATGACCCAATCAATATTTAACAACTAGGAGTTATAAAATTAGGCATCAGAAATTAAACACCAAAACATGAGAGGGAGAAATGGAAATTGAGGGAGTATCTTTTGCAGGGTAGGAAAGGACCTAAGACACAAAAGAAGGGCATAATAGAGCTCATTTATATTTGGAAATGTCTCCTAAAAATACTTTTAAGTGAGCAGCCTCTCTTCTGTTTCCAGTCACTTTTTAAAAGGTTATTGACCTGTGTCAGGTGTTTACCAGAGTTTCCTCAGAAACCTGAAGAATCACAAGCTGCACCAAAAATAATACATTAGGGGGAAGTTGTCCCCACTAGCATTTAGTGCTTTAGAAGTATTTCTTCTCGATGGGGCCAGTCCCAGGCATTTTGTTCATTGACCAGTCTTCCTTTTCAGCTGTTGGACCTAATTATGAGGACATTTTGGGAAAGGGCTTAAGCAGCACGACTCTGTAACTCTCTATTCTCTCTTAAATAAGATGTTTAATTTGATGATTTTAGTCTTACTTACTCTGGATTGTGCACAGGATTGTGACTTAAAGTAGGATATTTAATACTATGGCATGAGAGGTGGCTAAAGTAGGATATTTAATACTATGACATTCAGGGCTTAGAGGTCTCTTGTGCCTTACGTGTTTTTAAGGCTGAATGTTGGACACAGCTCGCAGCTCTAGCACACCTGCATTTCCTGCTGTAACACAGAACCCGGGACCAGGAAGGGCAAAAGAAAGAGCCTGAAAGTCCAAGGCAGTAAGAGTAGCTTTCAGTTCTCCTCTTGCCTGAACTGAATGAAAGAAGCTGTGTAATTGATTAATACAAAGGCAAATTAGTAAGAAAGGTGTTTTTCAGCGTGTGTGAGGCCTGAATGACTGTTGTCTAGAGTCAGAAAATAGCAACTGTATTAAAGGCTTAGAAGCAAAGAGGAGAGAACCAAGGGGAAGGAAGTAATTTAAACCAAAGGATGAGCAGGTGGGAGGGAAAGGAGCAGAGGTTTTGTTCCTGGGATTGCTTGCCTTCTTGAAATCTGAGAAACAAAGGAAAAAAAGGGAACTACTTCTATTCTTCTGCACTATCTAATGATACATGAAGTGACCTGTTAGAAAAGAAGGAGCAGCATCCATAACCTTGTTAAAGGCAGGAATTTTAATATGCAGAATTTATTCTGTCAAACCTCCAAGAACAGTTTCTCTTTCCTAGGGACTGGAGGACTGACCAATCTGCTTTTTTTGCTGTCAAGCACCGCATGAAAACTGTAGTGTATCATACATCTTTTATAAACATATTTCTATTGTTCTTGCAGTTTACAAACAAGGAAACAAAAAATGCTAATAGTGAAGTATTTCTGTCTGACATGATATTGGTGCCTGCATTGAAACTTTTGGTCTATCTGGGAAATGGAAGTCACTAATGCATCAGCCTTTGATTTGCACTTCTCAGGAACTTTAATGAACTAGCTGTGAGCAGTCCTATATTTACTTGAAATAAAATAGCACTTAGAGGCATGGAAACAGAATCCATCCCAAGATCTGGTTTTAGTAGCAGGAATTTACAAAATGCCACACTTTAACAGGAAAAAAAAAAAAAAAAGTCTTTCTTTTTTAATGTTCAAAGTGTGAGGAAGGACAGAGATTTAGCACATCAAAGTTACTTTTTGAGAAGAATTAGCCCTATATGCTGACTGAGGAGGACCACCGACCTCGAAGTTTAAGGACTAGCCTAGAGCCAAGGTAGGGAGAAATTCCAAGGAACAGTGAGCTGCCTGGAACAAAGGGGAATTTGAGTTTGGGCAACTGGAATTACACAGATCATAGCAGAAATTCAGTGTTAACAGGAATTGGGTAGCTGGTGACCTGCAGTACCTTTAAGTGAAAAAATAAATAAAGCTGAAGTAAAGAGAAGAAAGCCCCAAGGCAGGCTTTGATGCATTGAAGTCAGGTATTTGAGTTAGCCTGGACACTAGTGTTCAGAGCTGAGCGAAATCAAGCGGCAGGGAAGGACCACCCTGTGCGGGGCAGAGCATTCCAGAAGGCTTTCATACACCTTGCAGTCTTATTAAATTAGTGTTTTCCAAAACATGTTTATGGCAATAACAAGAATGGCTGGAAGAGATGCTGGGCAGCAAGCAGAGTACAAAGGACATAAACATTAGAACAGAACATAGCATAGTGAGTTTCAGTGAATTATCTCAGCTTCATATTAATAACACTGCTGTGAGATGTTTCTTGACTGACTGACACTGTACATTGAATAAATCTAAGATTTAATATCACTTAGGGCAGGTGAGAGACAGACATGTGTTAGACCTGTTTTAGGAGTTCTAGCCCTAAGTTTGCACATAACGGTTACCTCATTCTGTAGTGTAGTAAAAAGACAAACACAAATGTAATATTATTTTTCTTTGTTTTGCCAAGGGCCTTGAGTAAAATTATGTGCTAATGATTCTGCTAAAGGTAAGCAATCCCATAAGGAAGCTCCCTAGCAGACAATGCAGTCCCCTGTGGTAGAAGATGTGCAAAACCATTAGGACATTTATGAAAAACTGCTGAAAATATGTAACTATCATTTAGTGAGGGAGGACTGGAATAATTTGTCTCTCTCCAGTGAGGTGGCTCCTTCCTTGAGAGGGCTAAATATCACTATTTGAAATTAAGTATGCCCAAAGTGAATTGCAATTAAACTGTAAAAAAACCAATAACCATAAAACAGAACCAGATGAAAATTCAGACCAGAGCCATTTCTTGAATGTTTGGGGATATGGCAAGTAGCAGCTTTTCCTTGCAGAAGAGAGTTCCCTTACCTGAGATAGGAGGGAGGTAGGAGTCCCTGTAAGGCTGTGGGGAAATGAACACCAGCGAAGGGATCCAGCACCTTCATGAGCTGTGCTTGTTACAGAGAAGCGGGGCAGCCAGTGGCCCAGAGACTGAAAGAAAAGTGAGAAATTAATCTGCCTTTATGGGGGTGTTATGGTACTCCCCTGTGGTGCTTGTGCACCTAGCCAGACTGCCTCTGTCCCAAGATGGGTCTGTGGCTGAAGCTGATGAGGGCAAGGGACGAGGTCTGTGCCAAGGCAGGAGCTGGGACTGGGTTTGCTGGGTCCCTGACTTCCCATCTGCATTGGGGTATGGGAGCTGCACCACCACTGTGGGCACAGAAGAGTTCCTCCTGCAAGAGACACTGAAAGCTGAAGGCAAAAAAAATGATGGTTTTCCCCTCACCTACTCTCCTGAGAATGTATGGGACTTGCAAAGGCTTTGTAGCACTGATGGGGCCAGCAGAGGCCAGCAGATGGGCCAGGAGGAGCCCTTCCAGGTGCTGCCCACTGGAGGCATAAGGAGACAGGACCGTTATCCCGGCCCTCCTAGAAATGGGTCTCTTTCCCCAAGACTGACCTTGCTGGAGAATGACTTTCTTCCTCAACAGCAGCAGCAGCAGCAAAAGGAAAATGTTCATGCAGTTGACTCTTTGACCCCCACAGTCCAGCTCTGTCTGTGGCTAGGCAGATCAACTCACAGTGCAGTCGTCAGGGAAAGGGAAAGGACAGAGCTGCCAAAGACAGAAAGCCTGCAATGAGGGGAAGAAAAGGTAACAGAGGGCACCGTAACTTCAGCTATCTGACTCATCCCCTGTCCATTTTTCCTGAAAAAGCTCATTTCATCCCACAGTGACAAGCAAGGAAACTGCACTGTGGCTGGGGTGGAGAGCTAGTGATGTACAGGGAAGACAGTTGCTGCTCAGTATATCTAGTTTAAGACTCTATTTTGTATTGCACACAAATGTGTGATAGTTTTACTGTTTGTACCAAAATGCTCAGGCTAATGGTGCATATTGGAAATTGAGCCACAATTAAGATAGAGCTATCTCTGCACACCTCTGCTGCTGAGGAATATCTGTAAATGCCCTCCAAAGTGGGCATCCTCACCCCTCCGTGGTGCCAAAGGGAGCAGCAGGGGCATTTAACTACAAGAGATAATATGGAGCTGCTGTCTTATATGGCACCGCTATGCTGATATCCCCAAGTGAGTTTATTTCTAATGGGCCTTCATGTCCCATCCTTACAGCACTGATTAGAGGTGTTATGCATTACAATTTCATTGTCTTGCTCTGCATAATAGATATTGAAATAAGCTGAGCGAAAATTGAGGCAGACACAGGTAATGGAGGATTTGTTCATGTGGTCAATAAATAAGTTATATCCAGCATAAGTGAGAAACAGAGATACCTGTTTCTTGTTTTGTTTGATTACTTTTTGCCAAAGTAGAAAGCAACCTTGCAAATGTCCTTATAATGTAGGAATTAATGTATTTGTAATTATGTAAGACCGGCATTTTCTGGAATGTATTGCAGTGTCATAGATTTCAGATGATACCAATCTGACATTCACAAACAAAACCTGTGCCTGAAAGGCACAAATACCTTGGCTAACACATAGACAATTCATGATGTTACTTTAATTCTGCAGAACCATAGTGAACGTGTGTGTGTGTCAGCACAGACAGCATGCAGGAACAACCACAAAATCACAGATGAAATGCGAAGAGTAAATTTATTTTCGTTAACCTCGCCAAGCAGGGGATCCCCAAAGCAGCACCCGGGCAGAGGCACGCAAGTGGGGATGCAAGTACCGCTAAGCTCAGTCTATGCTAGAGGATCCCCCAGTTGGCAAGATAATGAAAATAAATTTACTCTTTGCATTTCATCCATGGTTTTGCGGTTGTTCCTGTGTCCTGTCTGTGCTGACTCACACATTTGACGTAGTCGGCAGGATCCAGGTGTGACAGCCTGACAAATTATAGGCATTGTCTCAAACATTCATTAAAGAACTTTGGTGGAAAAGATGCCTCTGTAAAAACGCTGAGTTGTGTGAACAGGACAATGTGGCCGGAGAGGAGGGCCCTGCGGAGGGTGGGACCGCACTTCTCCAAGGCTGCAGTTCCTTATCTTAAGTGACCACAGCGTATGCACCTGGAAGCCAAGGCTGCGATTCCTTATCTTAAATGACCACAGCGTATGCGCACGGAAGCCAAGGCTGCAATTCCTTATCTTAAGTGACCATGAGAAGGAGCACAACGTATGCGCCCGGTAGGGAGGGCTCCACAGAGGATGGGACCGTGCTTCTATCTTAAGCGGTCATGCCAGCAAGTAAAGAGAGGCAACTTCCCAATCAACCCACCCCCCCAAGCTCACTGACTGATTCCAGAGAAGCCCAGGAACGTGAACTGCGCATGTCGAGACCACCGACTAACACACTATAAAAGAAGGAAGAATGAATGCTCGGCGCGTGCCCTCCAGAACTGGATCTCTATGCTGGCTGGACCAACGCTGGACCCAGGACTGGTGACTCCCTTTTCTTCTCTCTTTTCCTTTTCTTTCTGTCTTTATTTCTGTCTTTTCTCTCTTTCTCGCTCTTTTCCCTCTCTCTTTTCCGCAAGTCCCTACACCCCATCCTTTGAAACATAAACCGTTGACCAAGTCTGAGACTAGGAGTGGATCTAGCCGCCCCTGTGCTCCTCTCTGAGAAGGAGTTCAGAAAGCAAGGGGGTCTACTGTGAACCTCGTGACTCAACGGGAGGGATTCCCTTCTGTTCCTTTTTCCACTTCTTTTTCTACACCTCTCTTCTCTTTTCAAACAGTGGCTAAAAGACATGATGGAAGGTTCATATTGATAAATTCACTTGTACTTGGGCAAGGTTAGCTAGGTTGAATAAATGTTGATTGTAGTTTGAACTCCCCTGGTGTTGGTTCACCTTAATTCTGACAAAGAAAATCCACGAACCTGAGTCGCTCCAACTTTGGGACGCGACACCAGGAACAGCTATGCCATGGACAGCAAAGAAGTCGGGGACTAGGGAGGCCACAACAGTGACTCCCCATATTCCGGGATTGCCCAGTACTGAGCGCTGGACCCCCGTGGGGGTCATATTACATATTACAGCCTGCACCTGAACTACCCCCTTCTAAGATTGTTAATGTTAAGCCTCATTCATTCCCCCTACGGGCAAGCGAAGGGATCACTTTGGTGATAGCTGAGTTACCAGAGCAAGGGATAATTGTCCCCACACACTCTCCTTATAATTCCCTGGTGTGGCCAATCTGTAAACCCAATGGAAAGTGGAGATTGACCATTGACTATCGGTGCCTGAACGCCAATACGGGCCCCTTGACAGCTGCGGTGCCTAACATAGCTGAGCTCATTGTGACCATACAAGAACAAGCCCATCAAATTTTAGCAACTATTGATGTAAAAGATATGGTCTTTACAGTCCGTTTGCAGGAAGCAGACAGAGATCACTTTGCCTTTACATGGGAGGGCGTGCAATTCACTTTTACGCATCTTCCCCAAGGATATCGGTACTCACCAACAATTTCTCATTATGCACTGGCTCAAGAGCTCGCCAAAATCACTCCTGCAGAAGGAGTTAAGGTATACCAGTATATTGATGATGTACTGATTGGCGGCCCTGATGCCAAAGTAGTGGGACAGACCCAAGCAGAGATAATTGCTCACTTAGAAGAATTAGGACTCCAAATTCCAGATTAAAAGGTACAACTCCCATCTTCTGAAGTGAAGTTCCTGGGTATCTGGTGGAGGGGAAGAACAGTGTGTATTCCCCCTGAAACCTTAACTACCCTCGAACAGGTTAAAATGCCTGGAAATAAGAGGGAACTATAACATACCCTAGGCTTGCTAGTATTCTGGAGACAATATATTCCCAATTTCTCTATTAGAACCCGTCCCCTCTATGACTTAACATACAAAAGAACTGCTTGGGACTGGACCCCCATTTGTGAGGAAGCTCTGAAGCTGTTAGTCTTTGAGGCTGGGGTATATCAGGCCTTAGGGCTAATACACCTGACAGATCTACTCTACATCGAGTGGGGTTTTGCAATTCATGGACTGTCCATACATATGTGGCAATGCAGACCAAAAGGCACGACTCGGCCTATGGGGTTCTATTTGCGCAGTTTCAAAGATGCAGGCAAATGGTATTCAGTTTGGGAAAAAGGCCTCTTTGTAGTTAGCCTGGCATTGCAGGATATCTGGAGCTACTTGACTGCTGGGTTGGTCCAAAAGTGGGAACACAATCAAGAAATACAATGAATTTTCCACACCCCATACTACCCTCAAGCAAACGGGATAGTGGAGCGTACTAATGGACTTCTAAAACAAGCCCTAAAACCCCACAAACANGAACGTCTAAAACAAGCCCTAAAACCCCACAAACTGGGGTGGCTGCAAGTGCCAGATGGGGTCACGTAAGTGAAGAGCCGCTGGGGCGTGAATGGATGTCCGAGACTGACTGCATTTTGCCCCAAAAAACCCTCCCTACTTCCAGGAAGGGGAGATAAGAAAGATCCAGTACACCCGCTCCACTATCCTGGACAACCTGTTCTGGTAGATGTACCTACTGTGGGGGAAGTACCTCCGACATTGAAAAACCCTTTGAACTTTTATGCATGGATAGCAACTGATGCACATGGAAAAGACCAGCAAATCCACAGGCCGTGGATAATGCCTTCATTTTAATCTATGTACTGCTTTATATTTGCACTTTGTAGGACCAAGGAGAAAGATGGCAAGGGATGCATGTTAGTCCTGACTGTATTAATTGTTTATTGTTATTTGTAATTTTTTTCTGTTATTATAGGGAAAAATGCTTTGGGGAGCTTTCTCCCTCATCCTCATGCTTTCCACTGCAGGACAGGGGAAAGATTCTCCAGATTTAGCTTGGAATTTGATTCAAGATTTTATGCACATCTGGAATAACACCAATTCAGGTGTTTGTACGAATGAATTCAATTTGGCCTCATTAATCTATATATAAAAGAAAAAACAAACCAAACCAAAAAAAACCCTCCTTGACAATTTAAGGATTTATCTTCCCTGAGGAGAAAACCTTGAATCTTGTGATGTTGTTGTTAAAGGAACACGGGGTATACGGGATGTTAAATCTCACTGACAGAGAATGCTGTCTTATCATATAGAATGCAACTACCTCCTTAGAAGATGAGAAAAGTTACAGATAGGACTGGAGAACTTTTCTAAGTGATGCAACCAAGAGACTAACTTAACGGAGGATTGTTGCTGACCTCTCTCCGAACATCCTTGGGACTCACAGGGTAGGGAAAATGACTTGTTAGCACTGGACACATTATGTGGATTTTTTGTTCTTAATGCTTGGTTGTGAAATTGTTCACTGTATAATTACTCATGCCATCCCTTCCCTCTCTTCTCTCTTCTTTCCCTCTTCTGTCCCCCTCTTCTGCCCGTTATATGTTATCTCTCTCCTTTTTCTCTCTCTCTCCCCTTTCTTTACATCTAAATCACCAGCCTGGGAGAAGAGCATGACAATGTTTAAGCCACGGGGTGGTGTGAGAGACTGAAGGAGTTAATGTCTCAAACTGTGGTGGGGCAAGTTCTGCTTGACAACTAACTGCATAACAACAAACTCTGCCTAGCAAGGAACCACAGGTGAAAAGAAGCCCACCAGCACCCATCAGTGCCCATCAGGAACAGAAAGGGGGAGGGTGTGCTGGAGGGTGCGCAGCTCCCTGTTCTGTTGTGCTGTTCTGATACGCTGAACGGGGCAGCTCACAATGTATGGCAAAAGATCACTTCTGCAGGGAAGGGGAAGCTACTCCCCAAACAACCCCCAAGCCCACGGCCCAAAGGCTACCTAATTAGCCTAATGAGTTCGAGTGCCCACCTGCAGGAGGGGCAAAGATGATAAAAGGACACCAACTGAAGCCCCATGTGCACAAGCCCATGGGAACCAGACCCCTCGGCTGATTGCACCCCTTGTCTGACTGAACCAACGCTGGACCCAAGACCAGTGAAATCTTTGTCTTTCCTCTCTCTCTCTCTCTCTTTCCCTTTTCCTTTTCCATAAGCCCCTACACCTCATCCCTTTAGACATAAACTGTTGACCAAGTCTGGGACTAGGAGTGGATTTAGCCGCCCCTCGCTGAGAGGGAGTCTAGAAAGCATGGGGGTCCACTCTGAAGCTCGTGACTCAATGGGACGGTTCCCCTTATTGTCTTCCCTGAACTGGTTCCCAAATAAGCAAGGCCTGTAGTACATGTTTGGTGATGTATGGTTAGCACATGTCACACAGTTTACTGACATAGCCTCATGCCAATTTTTGTTGTGAGCATACCATTTTAGTGGTGAGCATGCCAATTCTTGTTGTGAGCAAATAAAAATCGAGTTTTGTGAATTAAAGAATCCCTGGTGTCGTTTCACCTTAATCCTGACCTGGGAATTGGCAAACCTGAGTCATCGTCCTGAGAAATTGGGACGTGACAGTGGATTGCCATGGAAAGTGGCATTGAAGTCTTCTTGCAAGGTAGCAGGTAGATTGGGATGGTTATTAGTTGCCAGTCTTAGAGCTCTTGATTGTGAAGTTGTAGCTTTACAGAGTAAAATGAGAGAGTTGGAAAGGGAAGTCAGGACTTTATAAGATGCAAAGGCGATCACTCAAGCAGAGTGGTGCCATGGTCTACAAGGTACTGTGGAGCAGCTGGTAGCACATATTGCTAATAAATGAAAGGACAGATATGAAAATGAAAGGACAGATATGGAAAAAGTAAGATTTCAGTTTCCCAAGTTTGTGCTCTCACCACAAAACTTTCGTGGGATCCCAAGGAATGGGATGGAAATATCTAGAGTGAATCCTCGGACTCTGAGGTTGAGTTTGAGTTAGACTTAGAAGGCAGGGAGGTGGTGGAAGCATGACCCTTCTTACAAATGAGGGGGCAGCAGGAACAAGGGGATGGGGGAGTACAGATCACGTGTATTTACACCCCAGAAGAGTTAAGGGAATTTCTAGAGATACAGCAGCAAAACAGCAGGGTCAGCGATCCTCTAGCATGGACTGAGCTCAGCAGTGCCTGCATCCCCAGTTGTGTGCCTCTGTCTGGGTGCTGCTTTAGGGATTGGTGAGGTAATGAAAATAAATTTACTCTTTGCATTTCATCTGTGGTTCAGTGGTTGTTCCTGTGTCCTGTCTGTGCTGACTCACACAGTGTGCTCCAGCTGAGATATGCCACTGTGATTTTAACAAAGAAATATCCAGGCATAGCTAAAGACAGATAAATGAGTATGTAAGAAACAAATGGGACTTTTATTGAAGCAAGACACCCATGTACTGTAACAGTAGTATTTACAGTCTTAAGGCTTTTATCCAGTGCATTACAGTAGGCCCTGTACTGTTGCAGGGAAAATACCTATACCATGCTTGGGTCACAACTGTTACTAAAAAAAACGTATAAGATTAGAAGGTTTTTTTCCTTAAAGATTAGGTACCTTATGATACTTTGTCAGTGCATTCTTCCTATTTTGTTTTATTTTACTTGGAATTATCCTATGTCTTGGTAAGTTTTTTTGGAGATGCATCAGCTATTAAAATGGTAAAAAGTAGTGCTGAGTGAATATAACAGAAAATCCTTGAATACCCAGGAGGGAATTATCCCACTGCTTTTTCATGATCACAGTTTAGTCCGGGGATGAACTTGCAAAGGTTCCAGATTTCTTCCACCTTACTTCTTGCCTGCCAAGCAGCTTTCAAATGATGTATTTATTGCTCCACCTAGTGACCATAACAAGTATCTCCACGGTCAGCAAGGATTCCTCAGTTCAGGAAACAATTACATCTTGTGGGGCTCCAGGAATGAAAGAGTCACAAGAGGATGCTTAGCTGTTTAAATGTTTTGAGCTGCATAGAACCACCAAGCAAGATGATTTACTTTTTCAAACATCACTTTTGGATGACATAGAAAATGTCTGTGAAAAGGATAGTAGTGAGTGATTAACCTAATGCTGAGCTGCGTGAAGATGCAAAGTCTTTGTTTCATCCCAGTGTGAGATGCAAGTGAGGTTTGAGGGTTTTAAAATACAGAGAATAGTTTCCAGCACAGTCCCTAACCCAGGGACTGGATCAGGCTTGCCTTGCTGTCTGAGCTCCTTCTAGAGTTTCTTTTTGGACATCCTTCACTCCAGTCCTAAACCCACTCTTCTAACTAATAATAGCTAATTCAAAGCCTGTCACTTTCAAGTCTCGTTAGGATCATTGCCTATTACAGTATGGTTCAACTAGCAGAGCCATAAATGTTTGTTCACCCTTGGGGTGACTTGACCCCTTCTAGGGCCTTTGGTTTCCTCAAGCATAAGGTGAATGTTAACTAAGTGTGATGAGCTCCTACATGAACTGGGATTCCAGCTTTTCCAGGGTTTTAGTAGATCTCTTTTTCTTCAGACAGAAATCTAATGGCTGTGTCTAGCCCAGGATGGAGTGGAATGTCCTCACATGCTGTTTTTTTTCCTGTTGTTTGAAAACAACAGAAAATTGTAACATTCACTTTCACTTTTGTGATTCCAGGGGCATGTGTGCATTCATAAAAATAAGATCTAGCCTCAAGAAGTATGCTTTTAAAAATGTGTCCTCTTGCACATGAAGATGATAATATGGATGAAGTAGGTGACATTTTTAGTCAAGAGATACCACTTGGTTCGCTTACTACTGCTGCATACTAGGAAATTTTAATCCATGTTGCCTGTCCTGGTTCAGTACTAATACCCAGCAACTGTAGCTTAAGCCAGCTGATCTACACTGTCCTCCTCTTGAGAAAGTCTTCTACATTCCTTCTGGTTTTCTTATGCATATGTAATATATTTGTGCCAGAAGGAAATAGCCAAACTTCCTAGACCGTTCTTGCTTTTTGTACCCACACAAAGAAAAAGAAAGCACAGGTGTTATCTTCTGCATCTGAACTTGAACTCTCCATTCAGTTCAGCTTTAATTCTCTGTCAGAGGAAGCCAAAGCTTTGCCTTTTCAAGACTTGTTATAAAGTTTGCGTATCCAAGAAATTATTGCCCATTTCTGGATGGCTCTGTGGCTTTCCATCTGAGTTACCTAAACCTCCATCTGTGCATAGATGCAAATGCAATCATTGCCTATCTCCAGTTCATAAAGCTGCACTAAATACTACATTTTAAAACATAAATATCATATTCAAGCAAGGCTAGCTATTTTGTGTTTCAAAGCTGTAGTGGATAAATGCAGTTTTAAAAGGCTTTCCTTCTTAAAACTTGGGAAAAAAAGGCTTGTATTGCAAACAGGCTCATCTTAAGTGTCAATGCCTCAAAGAGAAAAAAGCATCATTTACTGCCGTGCTGAAAAATGTCAGTCTTATTCCATTTCTTGATGTAGAAGAAAATCAGTGCTGATGGATTTAAGAATAAAAATGGAAATGAAGTGTCATTTTAAACAGTAATTTAAATTCTAATTGTAAGAGAAACTCCACAACATTCTCAAACTTGCACTTCATTGTAATACGCTGCTGCTGTTCCAGGCTAATTAATCTGAGTCTGTTATCTAATTGCAATGAATAAAGAGTATCATAACGTGTTCAAAAGATCATGTATAACTGGTATGAAAATCTCAGAGCAAATAGGTCTAAGATTAAAGTTTCCAGGGAGACACCATCTTGACCTGCAGACATCTTGAGAACTACTTAACATAAAAACTTTCTGGATGTTTTCAGTTCTGTTGCCAGAGTCATCCTGGCAATGTCTTGATTAAGGTCAACTAAGTGCAAAAGAGTAATAGTACTATTTCAAAAAGCAAAAGCAGGTGAAGATGCAGAAATCTGTTTTCGCAGTGCTAACCAAATTGGGGGTGGGCTATTCCATTCAGATGGCAAAGACCCTCCACAGAACACAGCAAAGCAAAGGGCAAATTAAAAATCTCATCACTCAAGCTGCAGAGAAGGGTTCCCTCTCCCTTATTCCCCTTTTAGATGAGTTTCTGCTAGTGAGCACAACTTGCATTCCCTACCTCTTTAATCTTTGCAGCTCCACGGGAGGTGTAGACCACCAAGGAGTTAATCTTGAGGTTTTTTTCTTCTGAAGCTGGAAATCTACCCTGACAGAATGGTAGATTTCCCTGGCAAGATCAAAATATTGATACGTCTAAAATCCAGTGTAGCTGGTGTTTCCAGGGGCCTGGGGGGCAGCTGAAGCAGGGTTGGCCTGAGTGCACGGTGGGACGTTATCAGCCAGGATGAGGGATTGCCAGGTGTCTCCCAGCCCTGGTGTAAGCCCAGGGTTGTTGTGCTTTTACCCCTGTGACTTTGAATGTGCTGGGCCACCAAGAGGGCCCAGCATGTCTCCCGGTTCATTTCAAGAGGTTTGCAGTCTACATATTGGTGACTGTGTTCGACTGGCCAGTCATTGCCCTGTTACCCTAAGCCCCAGTTAAGGGGCTTTATACAGAGCAGAGCATGGCAAATCTTATCAGTAATTTAATTACTACTGCTGCTTCTGTAGTAAAGGCTGGAGATTTCTGGAGTTGTTCTGTATGCTGCCTGGCATTTGCCCAGGCTCTTAAATCTTGGAGGTTGGTGGAGTTGTAAATACCTACCTGTATTAGTACCTCTGCTGTTATAGGTGCTATTTAAAATCAAATCCACTCTTAAAATTGGCAGCTGCTCATTCCTTACAAAAAAATATTATTGTATTCTTTATTTAAACTGAGTTAATTGTAATCCTGGTGCCTTCATGGTGGTGTTTATAAGCACTACTCTGATAAAATTTCTTTAATAGCATATCTGTACAAACTAGTAAATGGCTTAAGCTTGTTGCTAATAATTTTATTCTATCAATAAAACACATACTTGAACTGTATTACTTAGGTGTAGTACTTAAGTAATGCATACTTCCAGTTCATTTAATTACAACCTTTTACTTTATCCTGAGGAAGTTCTTTACAATGTACCTTATTTTCTTCTTTTATTTTCTGGACGAAATACATGAAATGTTAAATGCAAAAGTGTCCATTGGTTTTGGGATAAGTAAAAACTCATATTGCACTGACATCCTCTTGCAAGAAACAGAAAAAAACCAAAGCTGGATCTAGGACACTGAAAACGTCCCCCGTAAAGAAAACTGTTACTTTGAGTACTCATTGCATTTGTTCCGACAAAGTTCATTACTGGTGAAGTGTTTGCATTAATATGTTCACAGTAAAGCGGGTCAGAAGAATTTCTCACCTATATGTGTTCTTCAAGTGTCAACCTGTGGCAAAAAAAGCTACAGGAGTTAGGCAAAAAATTAACTGTTGGTCATCTGGAAGAACTTGCAGAGAAAGGTGGAGTGGGAATTTAAAAAATATATTCTAAAGTACAGGTATGACCTTCTACAAGTAGCCAGCAAGTGAAAGCAAGATGAACATTTTGCATTGTTCCAGGCAAAAAAACCCAATGAAGATAGAGCTCCTGATGTCTGACAGAATAAAATTTGGCTAAGAATGCTTTTCCAGTAAAAAACTTACTCTCGACAAGTAAATTATATGTTGTAAAACCCATTTGCCATGTAGTTGCTAGGTATCTCATGACAAGCAAATTCAGCCAGGCTCAGCAAAGGTTGTTTAAAGTCATCAACACATGTTATAATAAAAATTAAGCCCTCAGACTCATATTTAGTTTTACCCATTCTAGCCTGAAGTCAATAGGTGAGGAATCAGGCAGTTTTTCATCAATACTATGGACAGACAGGTTCCTGGGAAGGCTTTTGTTTGCTTTCTGATCTTCCCTCTAAAGCCGTGCAAGCTGGCTATTGCATAATCAGACAAGCAAAAAGCAACCCCACCTGAAGGTGGCTGGTTGCAGTCCACATAAAAGACAAACAGCCACAAAGGAAGTGAAGGAAACATCAAATTATATCATATCTGTGGGAAACTGTGGTATAAATAGACAAGGTGTAACCCAATAACACAAGGAACTATGAACCTGAACTAGAGCTTGAGCTAGACTTTAATTTGGCATAGAACATCTGTTGGAAGAGTGTATGCTGGTTTATAAATTCAGCCCTTTCCAGACGAATCACAGTAAGTCTTTTCAGCCAGAAACACAGACAGCAAAGTGCGCAGTAGCACCTGCTTCTCACCAGTTCTGTCCTCTTTCTGGATGATTGCCTTCCTGGATGCCTACTTACAGACTGGATATGAGTTCTGAGTTTCCCTTCCCTCTGTCCGCTTTGGGAAAAAAATGAAGACTTAATCCTTTCTGCCCAGGTCAGCAGCCTGTCTATTAATGTATCACAGCATCTCCAAAATGAATTTGTTTGTACACCATTTTCTAATATGAATTCCAGAGTACTCAGAGACATTGCACTCATACTTTATTAGAGAGGGATAATTTTCATGGGTATAAGAATTACCTTGTCCTACTGACAGGTGCTTCTGAAAGTGGAAATTAGTGCAGTGCTTATTGCAGAGAGAAATGAATATACTCCATTCAAGCACGAAGCTGTTTCTGCAGCAAGGAAAATATCTGATCCCTGAAAAAGCAAGTCTAGCAGTAAATTTTTTTATAACGTCAGCAATGAACTTTCATCTTTCTAGTGGTTATGTAGGAGGAAGGACACAAAGGGCAGAAATTTCAGGTAGATTTTTTGGTACAGCCAAATTTGATTAGCATCCAATCTCAGACAATAAAGGCACATAAACACTGTTAATTTTGCCTTGTTGGCCTTCCTTACTGCTTCTGACCTGAAGGCAGCAGAAGGGAGGGCTACAGACTACACAATATGCTTAGAAATGCCCCAGAAGTGTACTTTGTTGTTCTGCCTGGAATCTAGTACCATCCCAGGAGGTATCAGCTGCTGCAGAACCTTCCTGCCTTGAGAGCAGATTCATGCTGTCAGATCTTCCAGTGCCCCTCAATTGGCTGGGGACCAGCTAAAGTCCCTTCTTTTGGCTAACTTTATGACAAGATTGAAATTAAAGGTCTTTTTCCATCAGGAAGTAATTTTAATATCTAATAGCTTCATTTTGAAAGTTTTTTAATGTGTGAGGTCTATTAAGAATGTCCTAAGTTTCCACATTTGTTTAAAAATTCTACAACAGAATAATTCAAAGACATTTGCTTTGCCCTTTCTTGAGCTCTTTTCAGACCTTAACTACAGATTTCCTCTCTTTTTAAGTGTTTTTAGTAATGTGTGTGCCTTTTGGCTATGAAAGAAAAGCACACTGTTAACTGAAGAGACAACATTACAATCTGCAGTTCTGAAGTAAAACTGGACTAGCTGATGTTTGTGTACAACACAACATAGGTATGTAAGAGAAAACTGGTAACATTGGTGTAATCTTTTCCTTTATTTCCTAACACTGCATTTAAAACTAGCTTTTTTTCTGTAAAGGTGCCATTGATGAAGGTGACTTATGACAAAAATCACAAGTATGCTGGTGGAACTAGGAGACAGGTTTGTGATTTTTGTTAGCCTTTCTGAACACGTGTAATTGAATTCAGATCTCTAACACTACTGCAGGGGCACTTTTCTCTCCACGCTCCTTCCCATTGCACTAAAGGGCCAGTGGTTGGTAAAAACTGCTCCAGAGAGGCAAACAATTATGCAGTGATTTATTTCTGACCACAACTGGCCCATCTTTCTACACAAAGAATAGCAACCAGCTTCAAAATAAATTCATCACTCTTTCTACGCAGTAGGTGAGGACACAAAATGGGCAGATTGGGTTTTGGATTTCTGTCTTGTGGGGAGGCAGAAGCGGGGTTTTGTGTTTGTTCTGAAGCGCAGATCAAATGTTCTGTAATACTGCAATGAAAACATGACATGGTATTGTGCTAGACAGAGGTCAAGCCATCCTTCTTCCTTCATCCAGAAAAGCACAGAAGAGGGGGACTGATTTGACAGTAAACTTTGCAAGGCATGTGATTTTTCCATAAGGATCTTCCCTTGGGACAAGTAAATCACACACTGTGAAAAGCAACAGGCCCATACTCCTTTCAAATCTCACAATGTAATTAGGGCTGATTTCTTTAAAACTGCCCCCTACCCCCCACACTTTTACAACTTTTATAAAAGTGCCCCAAACAGCTTGGGTAAAAAGGAATTCCCTTGTTCTACACATAGTTTTACCTTCTCAGCCTATGTTTGGAGGGGCTAAGCAGCCTTGTAGCATTTCTATCAGGAGGTAAGTTCTTGAGGAAGAGTTCTGCAAGACCTGCACCGTGGGATAGCAGTCAAGCAACAAGGCTGTCGATCAGGAATTCTGAGCCAAGAAACTGATTTGATGCAATATCATAAAGTCCATATCTATGTATCTAGATCTAAATCTAAATCATCTAGATTAGATGGTGGGGTTAACCCACCACACACATAAATGAAGAGCTCATTAGAGGACTGACAGGTCTCTTTCCTATTGTAGTCAGAAACATGGACGAGACAATCAGCTCAACGGCATTAACTTTTCCCCTCTGTTCCTTCCCTTCAGCTATCCTGTGAGGGTTGTCTGCCTTATTGCATTGTCCTGTATGGCCAAGGACTTTCCCCTTTCCACCGTTACTCCCTTTGGAAACAACTGGAGCATTAGAGTCAGTGGCAGGGCTGCATCCCTGGGACTGGGCTGACTCGAGAGCCTGTGCACATCCCAGCGGTGAGAAAAGCAAGTGCAGGACAGACCCGAGAAAGGGTAGGGAGAAGTCACCTTGGTGACAGCCATAGCTCCAAGGCTGTGCTGTCTAGACCACCCCCTGGATATCTGAGCCCCCAGGGAAATGCTCAGGACAGCTTCAAGGACCTCGATGGGATGGTCAGGTAACAGGGCTCTTCCCTGCCACTCCTTACTCCTCACACTTCTCCCTTGCTCCAATGTGGGGTGCTCCATGGGCTGCTGTTCCTTCAAGAAATACCCACCTCCTCTGGTATGGTCCTCTCCCGCAGGCCGCAGGGAAACACCTGCCCCACCGGGGTCTCTCCCAGGGCCGCAGGGCCATCTCTGCCGGTGGAGGGGGGGGCCTGGAGCACCTCCTGCCCTCCTCCCGCTCTCCCCTGGGGGCTGGCGGGGCTGTTTCTCACACCGTTTCCCTCAGCCCTGGCTGCCGGGCAGAAGCCTTTTGCCCTTTCTTGCCCAGGCTTTCCCCGAGGCGCCCGCCCGTGGCTGAGGGGCTCAGGTGGAGCCGGCTGGAACCGGCTGTGTCCGGCCCGGGGCAGCCCCTCGTCTCTCCTCACAGCGGCTGCCCCTGCAGAGCCTGCCACCACAGCTGCCGCTGCTGCCGGTGCCTGGGCACCTGCACCAGGTACATGCTGATGTGCTGCAGGTGCTGTTTGAGACACAGAAGCAGAGTATCAGTTAGCCAGGCAGAACCGTGCTATCACACCCTGCACACTTCTCTTTCTGGGGCTCACATAGTTCTCCACAGTGCAGGAGTACCCCTGGCACCTTTGATCCAATGGGTTTTTTTGTTTGTTTTCTACAACCTCATTAAAAGCCCAAAGAGCATCTCTTACTTTAAAGAAAACAAAAAACTTTACACAAGCAGTATGTCATCTGAGTCCACTTAGTTTCTGTACACAAGGTATAGGTGTTTATAATTTATGAAGTATTAAGCATCTTGGATCCAAGGCTCACCATGTCTTTGTGACAGAATGCATATGCACGAAGAAAATGGGTCCATGGTCATGGAATTTATTCTACTGGAAGAAATATTTAAAAATTATTCTATATTTACAATCTATAGTATAGTCATTTATATCAACAGCAGGAATAGTAAAAAACTGTAAGAGTGCACAGTCTCTGTAGAGCAAATACAAATGAACTTAACTATTTCAGAAGAAATTACAAACAAAATTTATTCATAATAAAAGACAATATTCTAGGTGGTATTTTCTCTTTCCCATTTCAGTTTCATTCCCAAATGTGGGGTTTTTTTTCTTCTGGAAGTGGCAGTTTTCTCTAGAACCAGATTGCTTTCTAAATTAAATGGTTCTAAACCTGTTAATTTTCCAAATAGCAACACTGAAATGAGCGAAAACCGGGTGCAGAAGGTTTTGCTGCTGACTTCAGTCAAGTTAAATCTTTATTTCTGAAGAAAACATCAATTCAACTCCTTCCAGGATTCAACAGATAAAAGCATGAACATGCACGCATACTTTTTATCCTCAAAAATATGTAAAAATGAAAATATCAAGCCAGTGTCGTACATTAGGGATATTATCTGAGTCACCAATGAAATAGTCTAAGGCAAAATAAAACAATATTAATGCAACAGAGTATAAATATAAATGATATTCTGTGGATGGGGCAGAAGCCATAAGCTGCTCTGGAGAAATGATAGAGGGATGCCTGGTCATCTCGACCACAGCTGTTAAGAAAGATCACTATGCAAACTTAATGTCTTTATGGCATTATTGAGGTAATTTTTTAAAAGGTGCAATGCAACTCGGGAACATGTCTGTTACTCACCAAACTCCATCAAAAAAAGTTTAATTACATAAAAGAAATCTATTTATTTTAAGAAATTATATATTTTTTTTTTTACAGACACTTAAATCAGGTGAAAAAATACATTTTATAGACAAAAAATAGTTTCTCTTGCACTAATTTTAAGAAGCAAGACAGTAAAAATAATAATCACAGAACTAATCTGAACAAAGCCAAACAGGTAACAGTTCAGATGCAGCTGATTTGGAGAAAGCAATGCAACTCAAAACTAGCTGTTGGTCAGCTTGGGTTCTAGTGCCACCTGCTGAAACAATGGTATTTTTCCCCTTGCAACCATAGCCAATGTGCAATTTAATTTAATCCACTGCATTAGAGGGCAATACATCAAGAAAGGTCACAAAGAAGATGAGGTGCTTGAATAATCTAAGTGCACATCCAGAGTGCCATACACTGAACCTAGTAAATTGAGAACCTTCTCTTGAATGATGTCAACCTGCTCTGAAGGGCAATAGTCATCCAAACTTGATCTGTAACAAGGAATTGAAAAAAGCATGAGAGTACAGATATCACCACCATCACCATATTTTGTATTCTTGTAATGCTCCGTGTCTAGACTGAAGCTACTTTCAAATTGTGGTGAGTTCTGCCTCCCAGGATCCCTTCAAAGCGTAGTGCTGTGCTTCTCACTACTTTCAACGGTAACAGTCTGCATGAAGTTGAATAGAAAGCCTGGAGCAGATTAGGAATGTGACCTATTCTTCCTTCCAATTCTACTCTCTTCCTGACTCTGACACAGAACATGTTGGCAGTCAAAGTTCAAGCAAATGATGTAATTAAAGGACTGGTGGAAATTTAAGATTGAAAAATTCAAATGCTACTAGTAAAATAGGTAGGAAAACTTGAAAAACAAATTTCACAATCCCTGTAATAGATACTGTAAAAACTGTTATATCAATGAACTGCAAACAGATACTAGTAAAAAAGCAGAGCTGACACTTCTTGGATTTTTTATCTGTCAAGATCTACATAAATTATTCTCTATTTTCTCTGCAACAATGGATGACGACCCTGCAGCTGGCACAGGAAATACAGCCTTCTTTTACTGTAGGTATTAGCCATACTATTTCTTGTGGACAAAAACAATTTCATGTCAGCTTCTGCTATTGTTGCCTGCCTTTTAAGGCCACACTTAGTATTTTTGAAGTGATTAAATTACAACAATTTGTCAATAGATACACTGTGGCCTTCAAATTAAGTTTTCCCAGGGCAGATCCCTGGCTGTCTCAGGTCCCTGGCCTCAAACTCCATCCCGTTCTCCCAAATAACACCCATACAGTCCTGGAAGTGTAACTTTTGGCCCATGCAAAGCTTTACTAGAGCCTTCTAGAATATAAATCCCTTTCAGCTTATTAGATGAAAACCACTTCTATCACAAGTTTCACTGAAAACAGAAATGCTATCTGTAGTACCATAAACCCTAGAGCAAGAGAGTAAGGAAGGTGTGATTTCTGCCCAGGCAGGCTTGTCCAAGCTAGCTTTGCTCTAACTAGCACAAGTAATAAAAGTAGCAAACCTCTGTGAACCCCAGTGACAGCTATCAATCTCAACACACACAAGGCCTCATCACAGGCTTTATATAGCCTGTGCTGAAGCTCACCAAGTCATCATGTTTTCACTGCTTTTGAAATCTGTGCTAGCTACTCTAAAGCCCAATAAAACTGGCCCTCAGCACAGAACCTTCCCTTAGTTGTGTAGATACTGTCAGTGCCTCATGATCAACATCTTCAAATGTCAATTTTCACTACACTGTAAGGCTTCCACTTTAAGGCAGAATTTAACATGTGCCAACCAGTGCTATATTGATAGAATTATTCAGCTTTGTAAACACAGTCTGAGCATTTTAAAGTAAAAGTACCTACATAGTCTTACCGAGCAACTGTAACAAGTGTGGGCTTAGGCATATCTTTCAGCAGAACTCTAATGGATTGTATGAGGCCTTCAATCTCCTCTTTAGTGCTGACATGATGAGGAAGCTCCATATAATCACAAGTCAGACCAGCCTGATGGACCTACATGTAAATTAAACAGGATTTAATTTCTGTTGATGAATTATTGATACAGCTTATCTATGTAAAAAGTCTCTAAGATACCATCCCTAGCCCAGCAAATAACTTACACCTCTTCAGGCAGTTAAGGGTTGGGGTATTTTCCCCAACTTGTTCTTTACACAAAAAGAATAACATTCTGGAGGTTGTATGGATTGTTTCACTATCTGCAGTACACTGTACCTCTCTTATGAATTCAGAGTACGCTGTAGACCCTTGAAGATGACAGGTCTGATCTTTTACAAATAGGTACCTTAAGTTCTATAAAGTATATCAACAAACCCTGACGAAATGAAACCTTCCTTCACAGGAATCAGCCTGAGACATCACAGTCCTGAAAGATCACATTAATGTTGCCTAAATATAGACAAGCAGAGTAGAATTTTAGAAGCTTTACAAAGAAAAGCTGGCCTAAGTAATAGGACATAAAACCCTCCTCCCAAACCACGAAAATCTCACGAAGTCCTGAATCAAGTAGCAAGTCTGAACTGAGCATGATCTTTTCCCACCCTGTTGAAGCTATACTTTTGAAATCTGTCTACTTTCTGCTCTTTTACCTAGTCACCTACCATTTCGTAGTCTGGG
>VYZV01002892.1:167335-179125 GCA_013401275.1 Pandion haliaetus | reverse complement strand
GTGTCTCCTCAGAATTACAGTGAATTAGTATTTTCTGCAGGAAGTCCTCATTTGGGTTAAATGGATACAATTGTGATATGTTTCAGTGAAGCTGTACCAGTAGACAGTTCAGCTTGGTCAATCAAATGCTATTCTAAACTGCATGCATCAGTGAATCATCTCAAAGGGATCACTGGTTTTAATATAAATCTTTTGATATACAGGAAAATAGAACTGTAGGGGTCAAAATGAAGCTTATTTTATGCATGAAATAAATGCCCAGCTGAATCTGGATTGAAAGCAGTAGCTGGGTCTTAAAATATTTTCCATCTAGATGTCAAATTATTTTCCATGAAAATGTTAACAAAGTTCAAAATGAGCAAAAAGAGAATTGTGTTAATGTTTATGGACTTAATATTTATTAAGACCAATATTATTGTATCTGGATTTTGAATATCAGACAAATAGTTAAAGAGCTGGCATGTGAACACTCTTAAATTCCACAGCTTGGAGGGTTTAGTAATCTTTTTAGTCACAAGATGAAACCCGTTTGCTTCATCAGTTAGCCACAGTGAACAGCTAAGCAACAACAAAACAGAAGCTAGCTTTCACATAAAGTAAAAAAAAAAATTAAAACAAACCCAAAATTATAGGTGTTAAACCAACTTAGACTGACTAACATGTAATAAGCTGAGCCAGCATATTTTCTGTTTCAGTGATTGCCATAAGGACTGTCAAAACTGCTCTCAGAATCACACCTTGTGAAGCATCCCATCTGATTCTGCAATATTTATTTGAGTTAGTTTCCCCCATAAGTCAATAAGATATTTTACATACTGAAAAAAAGTTTGCAGAACACTAGAATTTAACGTGCATCAGAGGGCAATCATCTGTTACAGGCATTTCTAGGAGAGGCTTTGTTCTCTTTAAAGGCAAATTATGGAATACATAATGAGATTATAAGACTACTTACCACACAGAAGAGAAGTTAATGCAGCAAGTTCCAAACAGTTTCAAAACAGCCACTTTGAGAGTGTAGTTTCCTCTCTGTCAAATATAAGGAGCCAAGTGGGTAGAAAAACATATGGTCAGCCTGTCCTACAGAAAGGAAACCAAACAATGAGGAGTGCTTTAAGGGAGATGATGGACACAGAGAAGTCTATTTGTGAACACTGGTTTCATCCCTTATGTTTCAAAGAGCCTCCTTGATCTCAAAATATCGATCAATCTTGAAAAGACTTCCAGAAAAAAAAAGTCTCCAGATTGCTGGTTTTGGAGCTAGTAAATCCTGTGTGCGTTAGCCATGGAAAATAAAAGAACCTCAGCACCAAGAGACATTAGTGTTGTTCCCTGTCTCAGGGAACAATGGTCAGGAAGCACATTTCACTGCAGTTTTCCTGGTAGCCAGAAAAACGACAGACACTGGAGGCAACGTAAAAGCTCTGGAGATGAAGGGAAAGTGAAAGTGGAAAGGGACTGCTATGCGCAATGCTCAGCAATTGCTACTGGGCCTATACAAACCAGTATTACAGTGCATGCTACTCAGCACATCCCCTGACAGTTTATGGACTAAGTGACAATGTAGTTATGGCTACAATAGGATAGCCTATTTAGTTATGTGTAAGGTAGCGTAAGCTTTAGCTCTCCTCTTAACATATGTGCAAATAAAAATATCTCTCTGCCAGACTTTATTTCCAATTTCTGCAAGTCCGAGGATACAGTCTCCCTTTTTTGAACGAAGTGTCACACACACGGAGTTTATTTCATTCACGATTTTTTTTTTATTTGTGGCTCATCAAGTCTTACATGACAGGGAAAAAATAACTTGGGAAAGTTCAGGAAATCTGATTGTCTCACATGTGATCCTGCTTTGTACCAGCACCTCCAGATGGCAGGTTCTGAGAATATGAACAAGTTGTACATTAACATTGAACTTAGGCCAATTTGATTTTCAGTCATGCTTGCAAGACAACTTTCAAGCACTGAAAGAATCATACAGGCTCACAAGCATCCTCTTGGGCTCCTACAGCATTCAATACTTTTTCTATTCAGTCAGGATTTAATTCTATAAAAGCTCCTCAACCTTAAAATAGAGACAGTATTTTTCAAAGCAAACCAAACTTATATTTACACCTGATAGTTGTGAACTATGAGGTGGAGAAGGAAGAGGCAGATCTTGCTTCCTTTGTTTATATTTACAAAGTCTTGCAGGCAGATGCTCTGCCTCACTTTGTCCACGCTCAGGCCAACGCAAATCCATATAACTACTGTTAACTTGACAATGAATCCAAGCTAAGTCTGTGAGTTACTTAACAGAGACTTAGCACCATGTGATTGCACATACGCCAGTGTGTGAGAACTGTGACTGTGCATCTGCCTGCAAAAGACAATGTAGACACACTCTCTGTTGAAAAAAATCAAAAAAAGAAAGTGACACTGTACTTCATCCCTCTTGGTGTAACACTCGCTGCCTTCCATGGGGTGAGTAAATCCCAGAGAGAAGCTTTATCCCAAAAATGAAGAAATTGGGTAAAAAGAGAAAAGGTTTTTGAAGGAAGGACCTGTGATCAAAGCGGAAATTAAGATAAGGAATTGTGGCTTTGGAGAAGTGCCATCCCACCCTCCGTGGGGACCTTTCCTCTGGCCACATTGTTCTGTTCACACAACTCCAGCGTTTTTACAGAGGCCATCTTCTCCACCAAAGTTCTTTAACAAATGTTTGAGACATTGACTATAATTTGTCAGACTGTCACAGGTGGGTGCCTGTCTCTTCTATCAAGTAACTAGTGATAGGATGAGAGGAAATGGACTCGAGTTGCAGCAGGGGAGGTTTAGATTGGATATGAGGAAAAATTTCTTTACTGAAAGGGTTGTTAACTATTGGAACAGACTGCCCAAGGAAGTGATGGAGTCATCCTCCCTGGAGGTATTCAAAAAGCATGTAGACAGGGCACTTCATGACATGGTTTAGTGGGCATGGTTGATGGTTGGACTCGATGATCTTAAAGGTCTTTTCCAACCTAAATGATTCTGTGATTCTGTGAATAAAATGAAGTTATGATATGACACTGGAGAAATACGTGGCATATTTATGGCATGGCAAGCAGGAAGAGCATTGAAAGGCCCTTGTTTTCAGGAGAGGAAACAAGGAGCAAACAGAAACTTTAGAACAACAGTGCTACTAGGCAAAGGCCAGAAGTGCTCAGAGGGAGGCACTGGGAAGAGATCAGCTTTTGTTGGTCTATTGTTTTTGTCAGATGAATAATTGCTGTGCTTATTAATTCAGTTCTGCTGGTCAAGGAAGAAAGACAAGGCCAACTTTTGCCATTCCCAGCATGAATTTTAGGCATGTCACTCTCAGTGGCCAATGTCAGGTTTGGAGCCAAGGTGTGAGAATGGGAGGAGCTGGGAAGGAAGCAAAAAAAGATTCCTCCTTCACTCCCCAGAAAGGGTGGCTGTCTTCCCTTGTGCTCCCCTCAGCATTTTGGGGGCTTGCCTGAATACACCAGGCTGCAGCAAGGTGCAGTCAGTCAAAGTGAAAAGAGTCATGATGACACAAATACTCTTACGCATCAGCAGTTCCTAGCAGCAATGGGAAGAGGGATTTAGGATTTTGATGAGTCAAGGTGTGGTTTCTTTATTTATATACTTTAAACAATAACTTCTCCTGTGGCTTAACCAGAGGCTGCAAGTTGTTACTTCAGATACAGATTTTTTCTCTATCATCTGTGCTTAATCATATTTGCTTTTTTTGTCCAAAGAATGGATCTAGGGACAAGTACAAATGGTCAAGACCCCCTTGCTGCCTACATAGGAATTATAGAGGTATACAGACACTGTGGGCCTTCCTCTATAGGAAAGTCTTCAAATGCCTTTGCCATAAGTAACAGAATGCACAAGAGAACAAATTAAAACAGAAAAGCATTTTGATTACTGGTGACTTATTCCTGCACAAAAAACTGCACAGATAAGAATGATGGGATTTTTTTTTCCCCCATATGGTTCCCTAGTAAAGCAGAGTTGTACATTTATGTATGAGTATATGATGAAGTACAACACTACACTGGGCTACAGGAAAAAAACCTAAGGAACAGCAAAGACTTTCATTTAGGCAAATAGAGTAGAATAGTATACATATAGTGTATATATAAGTATAGTATAGCATCAGGCTGCTTAGGATTCAGAGACTGTGGAAGACCAACACTACCAGAAAGACTTATTTTCATCAGCTGAGACTTACCTTTAGATATATGTGGGATTAGAAAAAAATCCTTCCAAGAGAACATTTTAATAATAATCACATTTAGAAACCACTGAACTTTCTTTTATGCTTTGTAAATAACACAGCGGAGTTCCACTGTAGCTGATTAAGCAAAGAAAATAGGGAGAAATGAAACAAAGATACATATGTATTAACTACATTTTCCCAACAGTAAAATAGTTCATATTAGAGATGTGATAGATTTGAATGCAGAAATAGTAGGGGTTTTGAGTATTTTTGCTGTAAAGTTTTACCAATATTACTGTTGACTGAAATATGAAATATTTTATGTTCATCTGGGACCAAACAACACAGTAAAAGTGAGTGAAGCCATTTTCCAGTAGTCTTTACTACAATAAACCATGGAAAAGTATATATTTTTGTACAGCACTGAACTATGGACATAAGTCTGTTGTTCAAAAACAAGTTACTTTTTCACAGCTGAATTTACATTATACTGTGAAGGGATTTACCAGCTTTCAGGAAAAGAAGAGAATTTTTTTTTCCTAAGGGATTTCCATAATGGACATAGGATGAGTATGCTTATAAATAAAATTCTGCAGTGCAACATGGACGGTGTGACAAAGGGTCAGCCTATGCCAGCCAAGGAGCTCCCCCTTCCCCTTTCCTCATGTGACAGAACTTTCACCTCTTCTGACTGAAGAACTCTTTCCATTTTGCACATAATCCTAATGAAGTTTATGTCAGCATGGGGTGGGGAAACAGAAATGAAAACATCTGTTTTGTAAGTAGGAGTGCATCTTTTTGAGATACAAACCCATTCACATTCGCTCCATCTAGAGTTGTTTACCCTGCATTCCCAATAAAGTCAACTAAATTTCTCAACTGGACTGTATCCATTGTGCCCACCAGAAAGCTTAGCTTCAAGCCTGGACATTGTAACAGAGAATAAGCCCTTCTATATCTATATCTAGTAGGTCTGGCCATTTGTGACACGATGACAATAAAGTTTAAAGAGAAGAAAGTTGAGAAATTACGATTCAAATATTATACACAGTTAAACCTTTCTTTTCAGAAAGGTTAAACTGCCATTCATTTTCGGCAGAGTTGTGGTTGTTCATTGCCTCTGTTACCACAATCACAAAGCTGAAACAGAATAGCTGAATAGTTTAAGGCTCTGAATTTAGGCTTACTTCATGCTGGTTGTTGTTGTCAGATAGTGTGAAATGTTCATGCAAGTTAGCTAAGTGACCAAAGTAAACCTTCTTAACTGAAATAGCAGAACAAAAGAAGTGAACCAAAACCAAACCTCACTTACTGAAGTAAGTTCAGAAAAGTTTTTCTGACTTGAGAAGTTACAGCACCAGGGTTGCCACTGTCAATAAGATATACTGGTAACGCTTGGGTAGGAAATTCACAGAGCTCTAGCGAAACTTCAGCACCTGTTCTTTGTCAATATCCTGACCGAAAAGCTTTATAGTGGCTTGTACATTGCAGATGTGTCATTACAAATTACAGCATGGGAATGCGCTCAGATAGTTGCTGATCAGCCAGCAAAAACACAAGGTTTTTACTTTCTGTCGGTGGGTTAAAAGGATTCTGTTAGTTATGGAGCTTTTTAAGCAACACAGCCGCCAAATAACTCAGCTCATTTTATTCCCAGACCTTGCAGTAGTGCACTGAATTGATTTGTCTACTAGTTTTTGTTCAACATGTTTGCAGAATTACACAATGCACTTCATACAGTATTTGGGCCATAGCCTGTGGGGCAGTCCTTTTGGATGTAAAAGACAGAATTCAGAACAAAGTGAAACAGAGCTTTTGCAGTAAAACTGCCAGCAATTAAGTTATTGCTCTCAGTAGCAAACATACTGTCAAACCATCTCCCTCATATAGTAAGACAGTGAGAAATTACTGCTAACAGTTACACAACTACTACTGGGTCTGCACATGCAGATGTAGGCCATCATAAGGAGATCACAATGAGGTGGAAAAATTAGAAGACATGGATACAGAAAGAGCAAGAGAAAATTTCAGTAGAGATAGATTTAAAATAGAGATTGTTATGGGAGGGCAAGTTGTGCAGTGAAAGTTCTTTTCAAATTATTGCATCTTTATTGGTGCTTTGCATGGAAGAGAAAGCCATCTGACCAAAATCACCAATGGTTGCTGCTATATTTTGGACAGCTATGAAGGAGGGAATTTCAGGAAATAAGTATGTTATTAAAGATAGCTAGTTGCAGACTGATCACCAGCAAATGCTGATCTTGGAAATGCATTATTTATAATTCAGACTTCCACCTCTGGAACGCAAAGCTGTGGTCCTCCAGCTGGAAGTAGTAATAGGTTGTTGTCTTAAAATATCCCAGTCATGATAGTTGAACACGGCAAGGAGTGTTATGCATGAGAAAGGATTTTAGAAATCAAGACAGAAAGGAAAGACTCAAAGTTGAGCAGAATGAATAATTTGGTGTCAGCCATGCTCTAGGGATGAAGAGAAATGAAAAGTGTGGCCTTACGTTATTGTAAGAATCAGGTTTTCCAGATCTCAGTTTGAAATTTTAGAGATCACGTTTTACCATTCTGACCCAAAGTATTGCTCAAGACAAATCCTCCCACTTCTTTAAGTGAGGAATGTAATATGATGAACTGGACAAGAGAAAATCCTATACACAAGTACACACAAGTACTTTGGGACTAGACCTGCAATTGGCTTTGGAGACAAAGATTATGATGAAGTCATTTTCCTGCCAGATACTAGGCAATTTCATGAGGAAAATGTGTATGTGGTGGAAAAATGGCTTTTGCTATCAGTACATTATAATTAGGATCCTCAAAATATTTCACAGGTTTTGGTGGTCTGTTTCATGCTTTTCCTTTGCTGCAACAGGTTTCCACTTATTTTTGTGGATTTAAAATGGCCTTTCAATAGCAGAGCACATAAAAAAAAAAAAAAACCCAAGGAAAAAAACCACAAGAAAAACCAAAAAGCCTGTGAGATTTCTATAACATCTTTCCATCTTCACCAAAGACAACTAAATAATTTTGAAAGAAATTATAAGACTCCATAATAGACATAGAACAAGCATTTAGGAGGTGTAAAAATGAAGACTGCATGTGCAAATTTTTTCTTTATATACTGCTCTCACCATATATCAAACAGTTCATTAATTTGTATGTTCATTACCTTTTCAGTTTACTGCATTAGTTTAGAGTTCAAGATTCTTGAGAATTTATGACTTTCTAAGTACAGTTGCATCACTCCTTTAGATCTTGATTTTGAATGAAATTGAAACCAATGAAACAGTGTGGCTGGGTATTAGTGAAAATCCTTTTTACATAAGACAATCATCAACCAAGTGTAAATGTTTTTTAAAAAAGGACATGGGAAATTATGCCCATTGGCTTCTTGTCGTACTGTGATGACTAACCTAATTGCCACTTATACAAGCATTCAGTAATGGAAAAGAGGTTCAGCCACTCAGTCACACTTAAGCCCTTCCCAAGTCACAGGTATTCCTCTTTAGTACACATAGCTATTTATCTTCTTCAGAGACTATTACTCATTACTCCTCTTCTTACTGGCTCTCTCTCTAGTCATCACCTTTGTTTCTTAGTGTTACGGGTTTCTGTGGCATGGGTTTTTTTGGGTAGCGGGGAGGAAGCCACAAGGTGACTCCTGTGAGAAGCTGCTGGAAGCTCCCCCAGCTCCAAGTTGGACTCACCTCTGGCCAAGGCCGAGCCAACGAGTGAGACTGGTAGCGCCTCTGGAAGAACATATTTAAGAAGGGGAACCTGCAGTGAGGAGGGGGATTGGAATGTGAGAGAAACCCCTCTGCAGATACCGAGGTCAGTGAAGAAGGAGGGGGAGGAGGGGCACCTGAGAAGGCTGATGGCCCTGCAGCCCGTGGTGAGACGGCAGGCTGTCCCCCTGCAGCCCAGGGAGGGGAGCGGGGGAGCAGAGCCACCCAGGATGGCCGTGACTCCACGGGAAAGCCCACGCTGGAGCAGTGTGTGACTGAAGAGCAGCCCGTGGAAAGGACCCACGCCAGGGAAGTTTGTGAGGAACGGCAGCCCGCGGANTCCCATGGGAGGGACCCCACGTTGGAGCAGGGGACGAGTGAGGAATCCCCCCCGAGGAAAGGAGCAGCAGAGACAAGGTGTGGCGAGCTGATCTCAACCCCCATCCCCTGTTCCCCTGTGCTGCTGGGGCGAGTAGGGAGAGAGAACCAGGAGGGGTGGGGGGAAGGTGTTCTGATGTTTGGTTTCACTTCCCAATATCCTTGTTTTGATTTGATTTGTAGTAAATTAAATTGATTTTGTTTCTTCCCCAAGTTGAGCCTGTCTTTTGCCCGTGACCATAAGTGGGGAGTGATCCCTCCCAGTCCTTACCTCTATCCGCGAGCCTGCCTTTATATTTTCTCCTCATCCTACTATGGCCAAGGGGGTGGGGGAGAGTCAGTGAGCGGCTGAATGGTGCTTTGTTACTGGTGGGCTGAAACCACGACACTTAGATTCCAAAAAAATCAAGACCTGCATTGCATTCTTGGAAACTCAGTAATGTTATCAAAGTCTATAAAAGATCAGTAAAGGCACTCTCTGAATTTACCCCTTAGTTGTTATTTCATTACCTGGAGTTTACAGGTAGTGATTATTTCACATTGCTTTTTTTTCTCTTTATCTAAACACTGAAACATGAGAAAGTTCAAAAAGGAAATGGACATAAGACCCAGCAGACAACAGGTTTAGGAAGAACAGATCCTTATTTCCTTACAGTCCCTAAAATGTACATCACATTAACATTTTTAAAGTCAAAGTTGAGCATATATTGTCATTTTTGCATCCTCCAAAAGCTGTCACTGAAGGTGAGATATAAGCTCATTGTTATAGTAAAATATGTAATTAAAAATAGGAGAAAAAAATAAAGAGAGAACAAGCCGCAACACCCAAACCCAAACCCTAAACCTTGTGCTTGCGTAAGTAATTACCTGGACAAGAGAACTACTTGTGTTACCTAAGTTATACTCCTACCAAAGGAATTTTCTGAATCACATCCCCAGACATACCAATATCTCATTTTGGAAATAGAGACCAAAATAAAAAACCCATCTTTTATGTAAAATCCCTTAAATTGCTGTTACCTCAGCCTTTTTTCTTACTCTGTTAAAGTGCTGAAAGACTTATGTTGCAACATGTGATTGTCATTCTATCTTGCATGAGGTTACAGTAATTTGGTAACAATGAAATATTAAATCTTTTTTAACAATCTGTAATATTCAGAGAAAACTCCTAGCATTTTTGTTCTAATTGTCATCCTGACTCTAAGAGTCAATATTTTCTCAAGTTCATCGCTAGTGATAATCATCAAACATAAACAGCAGTACAACTGCCTGAAGCACTATTTGGGACTTAGAATCACTTGTTCCCTTATCCCTAAGTTATGTATTGCACCACTCATCTGTGATGCCTCTATAGAAAGGAACAGCAGAAGAGAGAAGACTTGTTAGGAATCTAACCAAAAAAAGCCTTTTTCAAATAATACAGTGAAAAAAGCTTTCCAGAAGAGTGGAAAGTACATGAAGTCCAGTTGATGTGCAGTAATTAACCAATTAATTAGCTTCAGCTTTTTATAATATTCACTGATTTCAGGTGACAAAATCTGAATTATGAGGCATAGAAAAACTGACTAACTTTTGTGCCATGATTCAAAGACTTGTTGTGCCTGGTTTCCTGCTGAGATGAGACTGAGGTGGGCATCTTTCCTCCCTGCATGTTACTCTCTGGTAGAAAGGAGACTGTGGTTGGCAGGCAAGAAAAGAGCTGAGAGATTCATCCTAGGACATCACAAGGTCCACCCTTATTGGACAGCTTTTAATGTCCCATAATTGCATAACTGCTACAGTACTAGACTGTCATGATGCAGACTCAGTCTACTATGGGATCCTGAAAATAGGGAGACTCCCTAATCTTACATAAAACATTTAATTTTTTTTAAGGGAGCCAGGCACTTATTTGGATAGATAGATAAACTGAAGTAAGGTAAGATAAGCTAATGTCAGTTACACATTTTGCTCATGCTCTGCTTAGCTCAGAGCAAAGAGGCTCAAGATAACCCCTGTATATCCTATCAGTCTTTGCTGTGACCAACACAGGTCAAAAATATCTTCCTATTAAAGTCAAATGACAAAGACAGGAAAGTTAGAGGCACAATGCCTCTGGTCAGGTTACCTTTAGAGCAATTTGGATGCAGTAAACTCCAGCTACAGAAATCTTGTAGCTAGCAATTTGCATACATCTGGTCTAGCAGGAAGGAAAAGAAATCATTACTGCTAGTATCCCAAAGGGATCTCCAGTATACCGGAGATGCTTCATCGAAAGATGACACAGAAATGCTAACTGCTCCCCAATAGCAACAGTTCTTTGCCATCTTTAATAATAACCAATTATCAAGCTAGTAAGTGGTTCTATACAAGACAAAAGAAAAAATTCAGGGCAGCATTTAGCCTACTGCCAAGCCTGTGTTCCATCAGATGCTGTAAATGTATCTGAAAGTGGCACTGAAGTTCAAAAGTGAGGTTCTTCGCGGGGAGACGAGAGTCAGACACACGAATACTCATGGAGTTATGGTGAATGCTCTGCTCTTTATTGTGTGCTGCGAGTATTTATGCTCTAATCTTTAGTACACGTGTCTCATCTCTATCATAATTGGTTAGTTACTACTGTCCACGCGCACCAAGCAGCTTTGTGATTGGTAAGATATGTTGATCATGCTCCATGTCGTAAGCCTTGCTAAACAGATTATCAGCGCTGCTAAGTCTGCAGATTCTTCTTTCATATCCTATTCTTTACTGAAACTGCAGGTCCTTGACATTTAGCTGTTGGCTTACTGCTCAGTAGCCAGATTGTTCTTCTGTGTTGCATATCTCCCAACCTTGACTATGTCTATTTTGTATCTGTGTTGCATAACTCCCAACCTTGACTATGTCCATTTTGTATCAAGAATTCTTCCACACAAAAGAAATAGTTAATCTGAAAATATTCCCCTGTAATGAGTGCTTCCTATCAAAAAACTCTTAGTTAGGCAGCCAAATGATGAAACACCAGAAACTGGGTGCCTTATTCCCTTGATTGATTTTTTTTTCTTTACCTAAAAATCTAAAATGTCATAAGTTACCAGCAGCTCACAGCACAATAATTTTTTTACCGAAGTTTACATCCATATTGTTTGAATAATTTAAACACTATAACAGTTACTTTTTCAGAAAGCTGTTTTTGGCAGCCAATTTTACAAAACAAGGAAGAAAAAAAAAAAGAAATCCTACATAAATATAAATTCAAGCAGATGTGAAGTGCGCAAGTTTTGTTCATTAAAATAATGTCACCATTAAATGTCAACCACAAATTTTTTTTACCTAATAAAAAAAGAATATCCCAGAATAATTAAACATATTATGTTTAACATAACTCACATTCTCACAGTTAAGGTCAAATTAACAAATCAGTTGGCTTCTAGAGAAAAAGGCAGCTTCATTTGTTACTTAAATAATGTTTTGTCATACATAGTTGCTCTGGATTTGTGTGGCGCGGTT
>VYZV01002892.1:152192-166889 GCA_013401275.1 Pandion haliaetus | reverse complement strand
GGGGAGGAGGTAGAAAGCATCGGGAGTGGAGCTGAGCCGGGAAGGCGGGAGGGGTGGGGGGAGGTGTTCTGATGTTTAGTACCCCTCTCAAACTCCTCTAACAACTGTAAAAAGTCTCATGACAATACAGAATGGATATGAATAAATATTATGAGCTACTGGGATATTAAATGCAAACTGCTTTCTATTCCAGTGCAAGAAGTCACTTTCCTGTGATAAATCTCAACTATTTGCAGACCAACTTCATATCCATTTGACAAATCTCAGGAAGAAAAAGCAATGTAAGTCTTTATGAGCATGCATTTTCTTTTAATAAAGATCATTTGAGAATATGAGGCCATGTCACCAAATGTTAGGTCTGGAGTAGCAAGCATCGTGCAGAAGTATTTCAGTTTACTGCTTCAGGTGGACAGCCAAGCCAAGAAGCTATACTATTCCTGTGTCTTGTAGTAGGACACAAAAGGCCAAACCTGGGGTCTGTTTTCTTTCTTTTTTTTTTTTTTTTTTTTTTAATAAGGTGGGGAAGCAGAAGCTATGATTTGTCCCTAAAGAACCATCATTCATAATGTTGTTTCAAATGGAAAGATCAAATCATGGTAATAAATACACACAATATTGTAATGTTTTAATATTGACAACAGATCTTGGAGTCAAATCGTCCACCATCCAGTTTACTATTCACAGGTAGTAATGCAGTCTAACTTGCAATGGTGCTTGAAGCTGCAGCAGTAGTTTGCAAGTGCAAAGGATGCTATATGTGCTATACTGCATACAGGTGCCCGCATTTGGGAAGGCAAGTCATTTCACATGTTTTTGATATCCCCATCTAGGGAAGAGAACTTTTACAGCTTACCTTCAAACTTGGTTTCCTACTTCAAGCCAATTCAGAAGAATGTGTATGTACATCACACAGTGTTTCTTACGGTAACAGTTTCTGTAAATGATCTCAGCTTGGATACCCATAGCCCAGTGTACTCAAAACAAATTACTAGTTTTCAAAACCCATTTTGAAAGCACAATTCCACTCACTTTTACAATGAGGCAATCTAGTTTTGCAAGGTGTCCTGGGTTCAGTTGGGATAGAGTTAATTTTCACAAGGAGCTGCGAGGGATCACAGCCAGGACAGCTGACCTGAACTAGGCAAGGAACTACTCCATACCATGTGACATCATGGTCAGTATATAAATGGGGAGCAGGCTGGGGGGAGCTCTCAGCTCTCGGTGGGGGAAGTGGCAGAGCGTCGGGTTCCAGGTGGTGAGCAGTTGCACTGTGC
This sequence comes from Pandion haliaetus, assembly GCA_013401275.1. NCBI lineage: Eukaryota > Metazoa > Chordata > Aves > Accipitriformes > Pandionidae > Pandion > Pandion haliaetus. The sequence continues at coordinate 165,615 of VYZV01002892.1, read as the reverse complement.
ATCCCTTGGTTTTGTATATTCTTTTATTAGTACTGTTGTTGTAACTTCTGTCCTTGTGTTGCCCCAGTAAACTGTCTTTATCTCAGCCCACGAGGTTCTTTTTTTTTGTCTCTCCTTTCTGATTCTCTTCCGTATCCCATCACAGGCGATGGGGAGCAGTGAGCAAGCGGCCTCCTGTTGTATTGTTGCAAGCTGGGCTGAAACCACAACACAAGGATAATGCAGTGTACAGGTTTTCTTGTGTCATGTAGATGCCTAATTTCTGGTTTTTGTATTCCCATTCTTGGGTCGATATCATTTATTTACTAAGTTTTGTGCTGTTGAGAAGAATAATTTCTCATAATTATGATGTATTTTTCTCTTGATTTTCTGAAGAGAGTTGAAACATACATACAGTGGTGTATATATATGTGTCTATGAATTCGAAAGGGAAAGGCAGAATATTTTGCAGTCACCGTGTAACAATGATGAAGAGTATATTGTTGTTTTGCTTAAAGCATTATTCTGACATCTGTACTAATTTTATCACAACTTCTTTTAAAAACAACCCTTTTTAAAAACAGAAATGTGCTGTCTTTCTGACACACATTGATTCCAAACCTATCACCATTGCATTGCTTGGTTTCAGCATGGAAAAGAATTATTACAGATAAAAATTGCTTCAGCTATTCAAGGCTAGAAGAAATCATTTTCTGTGATTGCTCTATTGTAGTGTCATTTTTGTTTGAAAGAAAAATATTTGTTTTGAGGGGGCAAGTTTCTTTCTTTGCTAGCTTCACACAACCCGTATTTTCTCTGGGTCTACTTTCTTTCCAACCTGCATACAGGATACTATTCTGTACAGAAATTTTGTTGACATACACTCCATGCTATTTGTCCAGCTTACAGAATGTAATTAAATTGGTGTTCACTCTGAATAATATCAGATGTATTCTTTATGTATGACAATTTCAGTCACTCCAAGTACTGCTTCACTTCAGCTTTTCCAGAGACCTAGAGTAATTTGGAAACCATCACTGTGTTCATAATGTTGTTTTGTTTTTTAAGTCTCCTGTACATGTCCCCACTTCAGTTTATCAGAATTTCTTGAAAAATATTATCTCCAAATAACTAAACAAGGAAAAGTCTTCTGATGATGGTGTATAATATACATTGTAATATGTCAACATTTTCTTTTTGTCTAAACTCATCCCACTGTCAGCATTGCTCAGTGGAATTAGCAGAGGAGTGAAATAGGTCCTGTACCAATATAACACGAGACTGTTCCTGGACCAAATTCTCAAGAGATTTTACAAGAAAATATTTTTATGTTTATAACAAGGATTAAGTTCAAAGATCCCATAATTCAAGCTTGTTATAATTATGGCAAAATGTGCCATTGAAGGATATTTTCATAAAATGTTTTCTTTGGAAAACAGAGCACTGAAATACCTTGACTTATCCATGTTTGCAACTAGAAATTATTTCATTGTACAATGTACCTATAAATGTTTAAAACTGAAAATTAAATGAAACTTTAAGTATTTTTTTTCCTTTTAGTTTAACTGAAAATAAGAGGGAGAAGGAATCATTTTACAACTTTGAGATTCTTATTTCCTTTTTATAATGAGCATAATACAGGTTATTCCTACGTATCCACTTGCCATCTAACTGGAGTAGAGACAAAAGGAAATGGGAATGATATGACATTTTCTCCATTTCATTGATATTTATTTCTCATATACAAAAAAATAACACCAGAAATCTTTTGTGAATTGCCAGCTGCTGTCCCCAGCAAGTAAGAACCCAAAACATATAATTGCTAAAACATGAGTAGTTCTAAAGGATGCATTTCATATGGCGAAAGAAAAACATAGAAAGAGATTTGTGAATTTAATCAGTGTTACTCCCATTATTCTCATGTCTGTTTCTCTCCTATTAAAATTAATGAGAATATTGTGACCAAAATTCTATAAAGCTCTATGAAAATGGAAAAGTTTGTTATGTGAAATCACCAGGAAAGGGCATAGAAAATTCCATGGACCTTTGGGTCACTGTGCATCAGGCCACTAATGAGAGAGGGAGAGGCATCTTCTGAGTTTAATTTCAAATTGTTTCCAACATTACTTTGGTCCTGCTGAGATTCACCAGAGCAAGTCCTTCTTTGTCAGATGCCTGAACCTGCAAGGGATGCTGATGTCCAAGTAAAGACAATGGTGATGGCAGGATTGAATAAGATACCTAACTGAATGCCATCAGTGTCCTATTGTCTTCCATGATACAGCCCTTCCATTACATTATAAGGGTTTCTTTAGGTTTCTAAACTAAATTTACCAGTTTCTGCTAAATTGTCTTAACTAGATAATGCCATGTCACGGCTATCCATACTGGGAACAGAGATAAGCCAATCTAATGGATTTTGAAGCAAATAATTTCTCAAAGAAGCACACTGAACCTCAAAACTTCTATCTGTATAGGTGGATTTTGTATAGTGTGTCAGAAAAAGACTGTGAGCTAGACAAAAGACATCACCTCTATCCCTTTTTTGGCTTACTGCTTCAGGGAAAATAAGTTTCATTACATAATTTGATTTTGCAGAAGGTCTTGGAAATGTTACAGCCATTTCTAGAGGTGGGATTATGATGATTCTGAAATAATAGCTGATTTGTTGACAATTAAAGATAAAATCAGGTTTTATTATCATGCCTGAGGGGGGTGGCATTCTTCTCAGGGGCATATGCTGCCCAAACAAGCTTCTACCACAAAAAAGATTCATGTGTCAACACATAGGGAAGTTTGCAGCTGCCGTCTCTATCAAATACTGATCACCAATGTGTGTCACACTGAAAACAAGAGAAAAACATTTCCATTTTCTTTTCATTTTAACAGCAATTCTCAGGCTGTAGTTACAAAGACAGGACTCTGTTCCCTTGCTAAATCATCAGCAAGGCAAACAAATGCCAAATCCTGCACCTGGGGAGGAACAAACCGAGGCACCAGTACATGCTGGGGGCCACCCATCTGGAAAGCAGCTTTGTAGAAAATGACCTGGCAGTCCTGATGGACACCAAGTTGAATATAAGCCAGCAATGTGCCCTTGCTGCAAAGACGGCTAACAGTATCATGGGCTGCATCAGGAGGGGTGTTGCCAGCAGGTCTAGGGAGGTGACTTTTCTCCTCTGCTTAGCCCTGGTGAGGCCACACCTGGAGTGCTGGGTCCAGTTCTGAGCTCCTCAGTACAAGACAGACATGGACGTACTGATCCAGTGAAGCACCACAAATATGATGAAGGGACTGGAACATCTCTCATATGAGGAGAAGCTGAGAGAGTTGGGACTGTTCAACGTGGAGAACAGAGCACTCAGGTGCATCGTTTCCACTTGTATAAATACCTGAAGGGAAAATTTAAAAAAAATGGCACCAGGCTCTTCTCAGTGGTGCCCAGCAACAGGACAGAAGGCAATGAGCACAAACCGAAATATGGGAATTTCTTTTTAAACATAAGAAAACCAGGGGGTTTTTACTTTGTGATCAAACTCTGTAGCAGATAGCCCCAAGAGGATAGGGAGTCTACAGCCTTCAAAACCTGACCGGACATCGTCCTGAGCATCTGCTCTAGGTGATAACCTTTTTTAAAAGCACATGGTTTTACCTGGAGAGAGTGCAAGTTTCAGACTGGTCTGCCATGCACTGGGCAGTCACAGAACCCAGGTGGTGGTTAAAGCCCTATCCTGTAAAAAAATGCAAAAACTTGTAGGTAAAAGAAAAAAAATTACCAAAACCTACAGGGAAAAAAACATGCACAGGAACAATGTACAAATCAATACACAATTTTTTTACAGAGAGAATGTACTTTGTAACATATATAGTGACAGCATATAGTGACTGTAAGTGTTTTTTCCAGGACACATATATTATGTCTACTTAAGGGAGGTAATATGGTGTTACAGCCTTCTTTGTGCTTCTAAGACCTCTGGATGGCAGAGCCATACAATTTCTGTGAGTTTCCTCCACTTTGAAAAAAGTCAAGCTCCAGAATTCAGAGGGAACGTGATGTCCTTCCTACTAGTCTGACTTTGCACCCCCAGAAACTTCATTTGGTATGTATTTGCTACATGATCTCTGCAGCATCTATATAGCACAACTAGTCCCTGTAGTCCCTAGGTATAAAAAGAAATCTCTAAGCATTATTTTATATATAAAAAAGATACACTTTTTTCTACCTCCCAAAAATACACTTCTTTTCCTGAAAAAAATACAGTTTATTCTTTGTAAGGGCAGTAGGAAAATGTTTTCTATGCTAGATTGCATTAGACTAACACATAGTGACAGAAAATATGTAAACTCCATTGATGTGAAATACATGCTGAAGACTTTTTTGTCACTCAGTAATAAAAACATAGAAAAGTTGGAGAAAGTTGCCTTGTGCTAAAAAAGAATTTCCTTTTTATGAATTGTTTATTATTAGCTTTCAAAACATCAGTCCTCATGAAAGTGGCTATAGCATCATTTTTTTCACTATGCCTCAGCTAAAAGGAGATGTAATTTGCCACATGCCTCAAAGGCTTATGATACAGACAAAGGGGTTTTGATGTTGTTGGCTTTTTGGAGTATTTTTTCTGATTTGGATTTGTTCTGCTTTTTCCCCAGAGAAAACTAAGGCAAAGCACAGCTAATGGAAATTTTCATCTATAGATTTAGCAAATTATATAGTTACAGCTCATAGACAGCAGGTGAAAGCTTGCGTATCTCAGTCAGTTTTTCATAGAGCATAAAGGGACATTTACTCCTACAGACTAAAGGTGAATATTTTGTAACCCAGCTGCTAAAAGTGAGCTCCTAATCCATATTTCAACACTTACCATAGAAGTCCAGACTTCCAGAAGTGTCAATCAGCAGCTCCTGCTGTTTTCTGCATGGCCAACACATTTGAAAACCAGATTTTGTTTTTTAGGCCCTTCATGAGTATTTAACAATCACACTTTAAAAGCCAAAGAAGGAGAATCTAGGACAAACTTTTTCTTTTTTTTTTCTTTTTTCCCCACTGAAGGGAAATAAAATTGCACATACGCAAGAAAATATTGGTCTGTCAGGATAGGGGGTATTGTGCCCTCTTTTGGTAACTCTAATTTGGCCATGGACTTTTCATGTGTGTCATGGTTTCAGGTCAGCTCAGTCGGTAACAAAGCACCACGAAGCTGCTTGCTCACCCCCCACCCCCTCGCCTGGCTACGTTGGGATGAGGAGAAAATACAAAGGCAGGCTTGTGGGTCGAGACAAGGACTGGGAGGGATCACTCCCCACTTATGGTCATGGGCAAAAAAGACAGGCGCAACTTGGGGAAGAAAAAAATCAATTTAATTTACTACAAATCAAAACAGAAACAAAACACAAGGGTATTAGGAAGGGAAAACCAAACATCAGAACAAACCTCCCCCACCCCTCCCGCCTTCCTGGCTCAGTTCAACTACCGATGCTTTCTACCTCCTCCCCCCGGCGGCGCAGGGGAATCGGGGATGGGGGTTGAGTCAGCTCGCCACACATCGTTGTTGCCGCTTCTTTCCTCAGGGGGAAGATTCCTCTCTCGTTCCCTGCTCCAACGTGGTTCCTTTCCGCGGGCTGCAGTTCCTCACAAACTTCCCTGGTGCGGATCCTTTCCGCGGGCTTCAGTTCTTCCCGAACTCCCCTGGCGCGGGTCCTTTCCGCGGGCTGCTCTCCCGTCTCACACTGCTTCAGTGCGGTTTTTACCATGGGGTTACGGCCATCTTCGGGAGCCTCTGCTCCACCGTTCACCCCCCTGGGCTGCAGGGCCATCAGCCTCCTCAGGCGCCTCCTCCTCCCCCTCCACTTCCATGATTCCAGTGTCGGCAGCGATGTTCCTCTCAGGTTTCCAACCCCCACACTACCGGTTCCCCTTCTTAAATATGTTTCCCAGAGGCGTTACCACCATCACTCCCCGCCTAGAGGCAGGTCCGACATTTTGGCGCGCGGGTCCGGCATTTTGGCACGCGGGTCCGGCATTTTGGGGCAGCGAATTCTTCCAGCAACTTCTTAAAGGGGCCGCCTCTGCAGCCCCCCTCCCCTGCCACCAAGGAAAACCGCGCCACACAAACCCATAACAATGTGATTCTCTGAAGTTCCTGAACTGTGGCTGGAATTTGCAGGTGCTTAACTTACATTAACTCCTATGAGACGTTCTAACTTGTTAAACTCCAAGATCTTGTAGGCGTGGACTCACAGGATCACAGAATGGTTGAGGTTGGAAGTGACCTTTGGCGGTCATCTTGTCCAACCCCCATGCTCAAAAAGGGCCATCTACAGGTTGTTGCCTAGGTCCATATCCAGTTGGCTGTTGAATATTTCCAGGGATGGAGACTCCACAACCTCTCTGGGAAACCTGACTCATTGAAAGCACTTTGTGAATAACTTGCAGATCAATGGTGTTTGGAAAGAGAAGTATCTGAGTATCACACACACAGAGTCAGGAAAGCCCTTCCATCTGAAACAATGAACGTTGGACTAAATTATGGTTTAGTTATGAAGTCTGTATTAATAAATATGATCAGTGTGTCTTTCTCCATCAACATTCCCCCAAGTAAATACATATTAAACATACTTACACAGAGCCAAAGTTATCATGGAAGAGGGAGGGTTAACTGTCAAGTACTAAAGATGTTCTCCCTGTACCCTCTGTGACCAGAAGTAGAAAGCTCTGTGAAGCCAGGTTTGGCCATCTTTTACAAGCATGGATATGCTGGAGAAGGTGCATGCAAACAGTTTCTCAAAGCATTTTGTAAGCTGTATTTCAGGCACACTTGACCATAGTAAGTCAAATACTTATTCACACAACTAAATTCCCTAGGATTCTTAGGATGGCCTAAAATTAAATCTTTTTTTTCTTATAAAGACAAACAAAGGTCCAAAAATATCATGTTCTAGATTTATTAATATCATTTTCCAGTCTTAAATTGATTTCTGCTGATGAAGTAGAGGATTAACCTATAAAGCAAGACCTCTCAAATAGGCAAAAGTCTGTCATTGCTTCTGAAGGCAACTTTTGAGTATGTAATTAACTGATCAGTAAAGCTGTAAGAAATCCTTTCAGTGAAGAAAATGAACAGAAAATCATGTTTTGGTATTTTTGTGGAAAAAAAACCCTAAACCAACAAGCATTTTGTCTCTTTGATTTTTTTGTTTCTGAAAAAAGATTTCCTGAAAAAAAGAATATATATATATGACATTGTTTTATTTGAGTTTTTGCTTGGTTTTTCTTCCAAAAGTGAGGAGAGATTTTTGTTTAGAAATACTTTCCTTTGCAGTAATTCTAGGGGAGAAAGGCACAAGTTTTACCAGTTAAAAAAAAATAGCTTGTCTTAGAAGATAAAGAAGGCTAGTTTTTCATATATTTCCTTGTTCCCAATGGCTTGTCTTTCCTGGGGGGCTGCATCATGTTAGAGAAATACTTTAATGAGAATGGTTTCTGATTTTATCACAGACAAATCCTCACCAAAGGGAAGTGTTTGCAAATCCATACTCTCCTTCTTGTTAACTGGCCTATTTTTCAGCCCTGTAGTTTTCTTGAATGTAGGCAAAATTTACGAGACAGCAAACACAGAAGCCCAGTTTATCTGCGGAACTTTTTGTTATAGTGGGCAGGAACATCTCAAGAACATGCCTCTTGTGAGTCTCCCAAAATCAGAGGATCAGCTCAAATATTTTTAGATAAGAAATTAACATCTACACTGAAATCTTGCATGTCACAAACCACAGAACCTCACATTAATTTGTTCAGAAAGTGTAGGGACTTCTTTCTTAACTGTGGTTTGTATTTTAGAGGAAGCAAAAAGCCAGCTGAGGGGAAATCTAATGATTTCTTATATTAGCTCTATAAAATGTATATATCTTCAGGTCAGAGGGCTTTATCATTCTGTGCTTGTAAAAATGAGAGTTCAATAATAACTAAATATTTAGGTACAGGTAGAAGGTGCATTTTGGATTCTGTCCTTGAGTCACAATGGTAACAGAAAAAAATTCTAAAATCAGTAAAGAATAAGCAGATTTTGCCTAATAGAGCTTCACACTCATTGAAGTCTACCAGGACAGCAAAATAATTCTTGCATTTTTCTACCACTCCATTGACAGCAGTGACGCCTTCGGTATTATCCAACTTATGTTGCAGGTTGAGGTTTTTAGGTATTTTAGTATGTGGTGGGGTGGGTGTCTTTAAGCAGAAGAGAAAACTGAGTCTAGAATTTCACAAGAAACTGGAGGAAAGGGAAGGTTCATTACACTGTTTGGAACAGTCCAATTTGGATGGTAATTCACAGGTTAACAATTCCTGACAAAGGAGAGAAAAGAAATGTACACAGCAAAAGCTAGAGGTGTCAAGGGAAAGATATATGTGTAGGGTAGAAAAGGAACAGGTAACATCCCACAGTAGTAGGTGACAAGTGATTACTGCATCTGTTGTAAGTATTATTTTAATGACGACAGCAGTAAGAAAGAGAAGCTGATTTTTATACTTTCTTATCCCTTGTCCAGCCATCTACATACATGTGTGCAATGCAAAGTGCAACATATGACTTTTTGAAATGAGTGATATTTAGCAGAAATACATAATCACACAAGATGCCAAGGTTCTAGTTAGGGCCCAGTATTTTGGCTTTTGGTGGATTCTTCTCTGCCAGCCATGGCAAGGCACTGCACCCTTCAAAATGTTGGGCCCTCTGCCCAATGCAGCATAGCTTCACATGTGAGTCTGAGTTTCACACTCCAGATTAAAACTTGGCCTTTTAAAAACTTCATCCATTTTAGAAAGCAAGATATGAATGACTTTCAAAATGGTGTTTTTACCATAAACTTCAGTGGGAAACAAACGGATCAGTTACAGTTTCCAATGTTCCTACTTATATGCCGCTCTAGATTAAGCTAAATTGTATAACATTTACATCTTAATACATTATAGCCATTTTCTATTTATGATCATGTAGTAAATTTTCATTGCTGCTGATTTTATCACATGTAGGTTGAACCGAGTTCAGATGAATACTCCTAATTTCCTGGAAAAATGTGAGTGCCTTAGCAATCAATATCAGTAAGAAACACTGAAGTTCTGAAATAAAATTTAAATGTCATCCTCTGCTGCTTTCAGAAAGCCTCTGTTCTTGATACAAAAGATCCAATTAAAAATGGTGCTCTTTTGCTTTTAAACCTGACACTTTAAAAAGATAATCCACAATGGACCAACAATTTAAATAACAACAGGAGATATTGAGATGTACTTCACCTAAAAATATATCATGATGCTTCCTACTTCATTATGCTTTTGCAGGGCTGGTTTCACTCTTTTATTGTGTATAAAGTAAGAAGGGAATATCGTACGGCGTTTTCCTATGTTTCAATGCATTCAGCATTCTCAGTGAAGAGTTTTTGGCCACACATCTTTATTTTTGTATTAGATAGGATTTGTTTTATCTGTCCTGCTGTCAAGATATAGGTTGGTTTGGCTTAAATAACGTGATCTTTTTCATAATACAGCTTCTTTTTTACTAAAAAGCCTTGATTCCTAGTGTTTTTGTTACATTCATTTTACTTTTTATGCAATTGACTGATTTAAAATGCCCTCTTGGAAGGTAAAGGAAATTCACACTCGAGTTAAATGTAAATCAACTCTCTCTTTGGTCTTAAAAATGAAGGACTCATACAGTTTTTCTACATGAAAAATCCCTGTAGACTGTGAGACTGATAAACAAATATAAGATTGAAGTTATTTGGTGCATAGTCCCCTTCCCACTCCCTTTCCTTTGCAAAATACGGGTGCTGTCTGTTGTAGCACATGCACATCTCCATCTGCAACTTCAGCAAATGGTACGTAGTCCTAACAGCAGGCAAAAGGCAAGCCTTGGAGAATTATTATAAAAACAGGGCATTCTCTGCCCATCCAAATAACAGAGCTAACAGGATATTGTTTAGTCAAACACTAAGGATAAAAAGTCAGAGTTAACTGAACTAGATAAGAACTAAATGAGACCCCAGCTTCAAATCCCTTAATACCCTTTTTCTAAAGGTCAAACATTCAAGATGTTTTCAGATTGATTTGCTACTGATGGATAATTTGTGTTAGCTCAATTATAAATCCTTTGGTGGATATAGATTCTTGCAAACTCTTTGCCTTGCTCTTCTGCCCATGTTTTCATAGAGTTGACCTTAACTTTTTTTTTTTTAACATTGTGAAAGTGCAGTTACTGGGCTATCTTTATAAGCATCTTTCTGCTGCTGCACTGCAGTTCAAAGCATTCAGTACTCAGAGTCCCTTTTCTTATGCTGGATTGTTCCTGTATGAGGAAGGTATTGCTTTCTATATAGAAAACAAAACGGGTACCTGTATTCTCTTTTACTGGGTCTCTCTTTTTTTTTTTTTTTTGAATTGCCTGTATTTTCTTAAGCAGGCCACTTCAGAAATGTGTACTCAAATTCTCTTATTCTTTATCTTTGCAGCTCAGTATCTGAAGATCAAATGGAATCTGTGAAGAGAAGCCCTTTTAGATGGCAGAGCTCATTCACACTCATGCTACTGTATTGCATTCTTCCTCTAAAAAAACTACTCACAAAAACTGAAAAAAAACCTACAGCTCAGCAAAAGGGAGGGCAAGTGTCATTTTCATGAAGGGTTCTTACAAACACAGACACAAAGATAAATTTTCAAACTCACCAAACTATTGTTTCCTAATCAATGGTTGCTACTAGAAGATTTCGCATGGCAGAGTCAGGTTTCATCTTATTTTTTAAAGATGTATTTTAATAAAATGAAATATCCAAATGAAATTAAAGGTAACATTGAAAAAAGAAATTAAAAAATGAAGTGTGTCACTTGAAAAATGAACAAACAAGTCTCTTAGACATTGCTAACTTTTTATTTGGTTTTCTTCTGAATCAGTCTTCCAGGGAAATTAACCCAATTTTGGACTATGGTTAGAATGCAATGGAACATGGTCCCCTAAACTTTCTCTAAAGAGCTATCCAAAAATTTTAATGATGTTCTCAGATCCACAATGCCTTGGACTGGGCATAACAGTAGGTTGTGAGGAATTTGCTTTCCAGCTAAACATGACAGCTTTTCTCTCTTTTAAGCACAGATCAAAGACAGAAACCAAGTAAGTGCAAAGGACACTAGTCATGCTGGATAGGACTCATATTAGCTTTTTCATAGTCAGTCACTGTTGTTAATGGCTATCTCATACAACACTTAGAGTGCAAAGTATATCACACAGTCTGCAAATTTGGTAACAAAATAGCAGAAAGTCTTGGAGGAAATTTAATTAGCTGGACATCTCCCACAGCCTAGTAAACTAGAGCTCTATTAATCATTGTCATATATGTCATGAAGCTCTTTGTACCTCTCCCACCTCTTTTGTGTAAAACATTAGGGTAAAGCAGAAGAATGAAGGGAACACCTGCAAGCCTCCTGGCAACGTGGGGTGCCTCTTCATACTTGCTTTCAGAAGGGCTTGCACAGGATAGGACACTGGAAACCAGTAACCTCTGAGCTTTTGAAAATTCACCAGGTGCTGGCCTTATCTTTTAAACAGAACTAACAAGCTATTCATAAGACAAGATGAAAAGAGAGAGATAAGAAAAATAAGACAAGGAAAAAAAAAATCAGGCCATGTTTGAGGGAAAACTGCCCCGCCTGTGAATATTTGTGTACTAAAAGGACTGATTTTATCAATATTACAAACTATGTCACAAAGGACAACTGAGTCCTGTTTTCAAAACTGAAGATTTACATGTTTGTCCCTCAGGTGTGCCCATTAACACACAGATCTGCTCAGATTTTCTCATTTTTCTCATTCCTCGCCATGGAGTAAATGGTCATACAGGCATACAGAGCTAGAACTGGATTTCTCGGAGTGAGAAATGTAGTGCATTAGCATACCATTAATTCTACTGTTTTATGAATCTCAGCTTTGCTTTCTTGCCATATGATAAAACCAATATGCAGTTCTGCGAGGTAAACAATTAAAAATATATTATTTATTAGAAATTCAATAAAGGAGACTGTAGGCTCTGGACCAGTAAAAAGAATGTTGCAGGAAGGCTTTGATAGAATACTTTACAAAGTGTTTGGTTTTTTGGAGGAAAAAGCCTAAGGTCTGGGGAACAGCTTTATTAGATGATTATTAAGATTTCACAACTCCTGCAAAGCCAAAGTCCATTTTAAACCAATGTCACACATAAGGGTTATTTGTGCCATAATATGCCATGCTGTTATGAGGGACCAGTCAAATTTATGCCCAACTATTTAATTAGCTTTGAAAATCTTAGCATTTTGTTTTCTTTTCCCTATACACAAGACAGCATAGCGGGGTCAAAGCTGTAGACCTCTGACTGCTTTTAAGCTGCATGCCTTTGTGTCAGAGACCTCCTGTAGCTGACATGACAGGCTGCTCACTGATCACTGCCTGCAGACAGCTGCTCTCTGAAACCTTCCTGCAAGGTGTACAACACGGGGTTGTGGCCTGGATGGAAGAAATGGTCTGGGTCATCCCCATGGAGGCCTGAACCTCCCCAGACTTAACCAAAAAACTGCAAATTAGATCTAGCAGAAAGGGATGCTGTGTGCCCTTTTCTCTGTTGCTCATCTACTACAACAGCAGATCATCACATCTCCAGTCTGCCCCATGAGACATGTAAATATCACCGTAAACTAATCTAGCAGCCTGCTCAGGTCAGCACGCCCTAAGACACATGAGGAAATGTAGCTGATGTTCAGAGCAAAGTCATTCCAAGCAACCTTCAAGAGTGTACTTAAAGGGAGCCTTGAGGACTTGGGGACTTGGCTGTCACTCCTCCTAAGTTCAGCCCATAGGTACCTGCAGAAGGCTGCAGCCCCCAAGGGAGATGGATGAGAGCACAAAAGCTGGTAGCTGGGTGCATGTGGCAGGGATGAGCTTGGTCATGACTCTACCCAGCCATATTAACCAAGTGTGACCCCACTTGTTTAGAGCCAGACAGCCTGCTTTTGATCCTGACACCAGTGGTTTTGACAGTTTGCCATGTTTTCAGCACAGAACCCTCAAAAATTTCAAACATCCCTGATGAAACAGTTTTTACCTGTGTTTGCGTGGAAAGACTGTGTCCATTTAATTTTGCAATTTCTAAAGTGGAAAGTCTGATTCTGCTGCAAGTGAGGTTGTTACAAATAAAGAAGTTTTTATTTTCCATCTCCTGGCAAACTCCACAATAGTGCAGGCCTGCCACTGGCAATATTTTGGCTCACAAAGAAAAGTGACTGCTTTAGTGCTGCATGTATCGGACAACAAAAACAACAAGGCTGACTTTATTCAGCTCAGTGCTGAAGTGGTTGGTAGATCTGTATGTTACACCAGCACAGACCAACATAGCTGTCCATTCTGAGGGGAAAGAAAAATATTAAATATATATA
>VYZV01002892.1:125347-151121 GCA_013401275.1 Pandion haliaetus | reverse complement strand
AAGTTGGTGAAGGACTGTCTCCCGTGGGAGGGACCCCATGGTGGAGCAGGGGACGAGTGAGGAATCTTCCCCCAAGGAAAGGAGCGGCAGAGACAAGGTGTGGCGAGCTGACCCTAACCTCCATCCCCTGTTCCCCTGTGCCATCGGTGGGAGGAGGGAGAGAGAACCAGGAATGGAGCTGAGCCGGGAAGGTGGGAGGGGTGGAGGGAAGGTGTTCTGAGGTTTGGTTTTCCTTCCTAATACCCTTGGTTTTGATTTGATTGGTAGTAAATGAAATGGATTTTGTTTCTTCCCCAAGTTGAGCCTGTGTTTTGCCCGTGACCATAAGTGGGGAGTGATCCCTCCCAGTCCTTGTCTCGACCCACGAGCCTGCCTTTGGATTTTCTCCTCATCCCACCGTGACCAGGGGCGGGGGTGTGGAGTGAGCGAGGAGCTTCGTGGTGCTTTGTTACTGGCTGGGCTGAAACCGAAATCACGACAGTCACAAACTAGGTGGGCTACATATAAAAATAGATACAATATTTCTAACTTGGAAAATCTGTTTAAAGAATATTTATAATGTCTGCATGTATGTGTGCATGTATAGCGGTAAAAGCTTTACATTTAAAATGTATTTTGAAACAGTGTGTATCTACCATACTGAAATCATTTATTCATTTTAGCATTAAATAGTAGTTCGAACAAGAAGGCCTTGTCCTGTGAGAGGAATCTGCCATAAAGTGACTTACCATTTTGGAGACTCTGAGGTTCTAAATATATATGGAAAAAAAAAAAAAAATCTTTTTTTCTCTCCTCTGTGGGGATTGGCAGAGAGTAATTTAAAAAAGCAGTGGGAGTATCAGGAAGGAACTATCCCTGCCCTGAAAAGGACATGGGTTTTTTTCTGAATTCTATCAAATTATTCTATCTTTTCCAAGAAGTGTTTGATTCCATTCATTAAATAGGGTGCAGGGTAGCCACAATGATGTTCTACATCATCATTTCTGCTTCCGTTTCAGAAGTGTTTTTTCCTACTCCAAATTCTACATTATTGTGCTGTAGGCCAATGAAACAATTGTGTGGGAAAGCTCAGGCTTGGGTAGTAATGTCACTCCAACAAACAAAAAGAGCTCTGCAGCAATTGAAAGTTAACAATAGCAGAAATAGGTGGTGGTGTTATGTTTTACAAAGCAACTTTAGAAAAAAAAAAAGTGAGCATAAAGCACAAACAGCAGGCTGTAAAACTTCAGCATGGGAGGTTTATTAACCACAGTAATTTCTCTAGTTATTCTTATAGTCCTAATCAGAGTAATATATCAGGATTGTTAACGTAGTTACTTTTTCAGCACCCCTCTTTGTAATGAGAGTGTTTCCCAGAAGAGAAGCCAAAGTTTCTTGGACATTGAGGACTCTACAAGAAAGCAAGGTTTGCTTCAAAGCCTCTACACTTTCAGACTCATCTTTGAAAATAATGAAAGGACAACCAGATCTTTTGTCCTGACTTATTCACTGAGCTCCATCTTTTAAAAGAAGTTTCACAAAGATCTCAAAGTTTAAGGTTAAGAAGGCATAACTGGTAAATTTGCTCAATGAATCTCCCTCCAGCTCTGGTTAGCAGTTGCCTGGAAGGAGCCCATGGTTTCTGTTCCACCTGGCACTTGCCATTTGAAAGAAGCCAGACAGGAAATGTGACCCCTGGAGAAGAAGGTTAACTAAGTCTATAGGCCAGGAAGGTGTTTACTCTCTCTGCCTCAGTCCCTACCGTGTAAAGTACAAATAATGACATTTATCTTCTCCTTCTTTTTGTCTTTCTGTTGTAAAGCTGAAGTCAATAAACTCCTCAGGACCAGGCTGTCTCTTTTTAGGCATGTGTTCAGCACCTAATACCACAAACACGGCCCCTTAGAGACTTCCAACAAAGCAAATACACATTATCTGACTATTTACAAGCAGGCTGGACAACCTAAAGATTTTCATTCAATACTGTGAGTTTTAACAGCCCATAATCCCTGTAGCCTGGAAAGGGAAAAATGGTTGTAATCCTTAAATGTTTCCTAAATAAACAGAAGTTTGCAACTATTTTCTTTTTCAAGTGGGTCATCTGTAAGATCTATCCAGACAGACACATTTGACAGGTTATGAAAGCTCTTAAACAGATGATTTATTGGATACCTAAAAAAAAATCTTTTGTGATAGTTAATTTTAATTTATTCTCCAGATCACAATGGATCAAAAAGTAAATTAATAAAAGTAAAAATTTCTTCTAAAAATATCTGTGCTAAGTAGCAGCATTTCTCTAGGGTATTTCACAGCAGTTTCTCTCTTCAAACTGGGACAAAGTAACAGGTATGATTCCAATTTCTGAGGCTGGCCCTGAAAAAAGCAGTTACAAGAAAGCAGACCAGTATTTCCAGTTATACCCACAAAAAAATTACAGTAAATAAAGGTTCTTTCTTCTGCCACTTGCCACTGATAAGAGACAGACCAGGCACAACCNAAAAGACCAACCATGAACAACCCCTGGGGGAAAAAAAAAAAAAAAAAACCTCCTTCTGAACAGTGCATTGACTCCTATGGTTTCTCAGGTGAGATGGAAACACATGCAGTCAATGTATTTTCTTTTCACTCCCTAGCAAATCAAATTGTGTTAGAGGAGGGCTGCATTTCCCTCATGGGCCTGGTGACACTGACACACACTGTCCATAGCAGGAGACACAACAGCACTGTTCAGAGGTGGAAAGGAGTCGTCACTGAGAGGCTTGGGAAGTGCTGGTAATTGAAACAGAAGACTGACTTGAACAGTTCCGTCTTCTTGCAAAACTAATTTTCATGAACTGTTAAACATGTTTTAATTAAACAAATTCTCAAAAAGATTATGATTGTAAATACTCTCGATGAAACGCTCCTCGTAACAGCAGTTTTTTCCAGCTATGAAGGAATTTTGACAGCCCATCTGCATCTTCTGTGCATGGAAATGCATTTTAAAATCAAACAAAGCCCATGAATGATTTAAAAGCAGGATTTTCGGTGACTCCTGCATGGTCTGTTTTCAATACCTGCACTTCATTAAAGGCCCAAATGACAAGTTTAAATAGTAAAGTCAATACCTTCAGAGTAGCCCTCCAAACGTGTGTCTTTCTAAGGTTTTAGCTGCCACCATTAGCAAAGTGTCTGAGATTATTCCCTAAGAAATCAATAGCAAAGCGACCAACAGAGTCCTATGACTTACCAAATTTTCTGGTATCTTTGTTTGAAAATGTCTTTAATCTGTCTGTTATGGGTGTATACTTTTATCATAAGTATAAGAGCATCTTTCTTAGTTATTACTAATGGTATCACTGCCATATCACTGTTGTCAGTACTAGATTCCTGAAATGAAACATGCACATACACACCTAGCTAGTATGCTTAAATCTCAGTAGTACCTATATAAGTAAATTACTCAAAGATGCCTGCCCTCCTGAAAGATGGAACAAGGCCCTCAAAGTATCGAAGCAAGCCATGAAAAATAAAGCAAATTCATCATCCACTCTGACAATGAGCCCACCTCTCATACCAAAACTCCTGCCCAATTCCTGAAGGACGAACTGGGGAAAAAATTTTAAAAAATCATCCCAGGCCTATGCCATAGTCACCTATTAGATATCCATGGGTTTGAAAGGTACACAGTGAACATGGAGAACATTTCAGAGTCTATGCCTTTCAGAAACTGTCCATAAAATTGTTTCTGTGGAGGAATTATTCTAGTTTAAAAAGAAAAAAAATTCCTTTCAAGCTCTCAATTTCAATTCTCAATTCTGACTTTTTTTGTCTAACAAATATAAATTCCAGCTAACGGCTTCTCTGTTCTGTGTCAAGGAAAATCCTTGCTTAAAGTACTGTGTTAGCTCTGACCTACCAGGCTTTAGCCAACTCTTATCATTATCTTCAATAACTCACTTATGCCTCGAGAAGTTTGATCATGTTTGCTCTTGAGCCTCAGGGTCTGGGCTTGGCACAATCCATTGTTTTAATAAAGTCTATGAAGTCTTTGTGTTTTAAATCTACGCACTGGCCCACTAATGCCTTTCATCTCAGAACAGGTATAGCACTGTTCCAAGTGATGCTGCCAATACCTCTGCTATGCCTCTGAAATGCCAAGGGGTAAAAGGATACCATAAAAACACAGATCAAGTGTAGTATCTTTTCCTCAACCAGACTGCATTTTTGGTACATACTAAATACTATGGCAAATTACTCTGTCTGGTGTTAATGAAGCAGATTTTTTTTCTGGTGCAAAGTGCAGGAAAAGCATCACAGAAGCGATGACAGAGTCTTCAGGAGAAGTGAATTCAACATGATGGCTTTCCAAGCTGAGCTTAAGAATACCAAACATATATGAAACCAGCACCTCCCCATTCCTCACATGTATCAGTGTTTTGGCAAGGAACATATTCACCACTGATGTGAGCATTCCCAGACTCAGCTGGTGTCATTCAAGACAGTTGTCAAGTATCTCCAACATCTACAGATGTCCTGTCCTCCTTAGCCGTGCAATTGGCAGTTTAGAGTTCCCAACACTACGGTTACAACTGCCTTTTGCCTAAATACTGATAAGACACAGGCATAAAGAGTAGTTGCTGCCAGTAATCCTGTGGGAAGTTGAAGCACACAAAGAGCCTTCACAACAGAGAAATGTCAAGTAAGAACCTGTGGGGATATGGTCCCCATGTGGAAAAACCTACACAGTAACGTGCTGCACTGCTGGAATTTTAGCACAGGATTCAACTGCACTACCAAAATGTGTTCTTTTCAATTAAATGTGTTAGTGCTGGAGTTTTTTTCTTTCATCAGTCCGAGTCTCATTCAAGAACATGCAGTTCTGTTAGAGATCTGAACAATCATATTGCTCCTGGAAAGCAATGTCTATCTTCCACTTGAATTCAAGAATGATCTGCTGCAACAAATGTACAAAAGGCTCTGTTGTCTTTATAAAATTCAGGGCACATATGTTATGAGAGATGCAAAGAAGGATGCAGATTGTCCCTCTAATCTTAATACCTGGTGTACATACAGCTGCACTGATTTCCAGAGTTAGCAGATACGTATTCACCCTGCTTACATACCGCCTTGCAATGATGGTGTTCCCCAGTGGTGTGCGAAGACACACTTTTAAATTAATTACCAGTATTCTGTTGCTTCATTTACCCAGTCCATTAGTGAGCTGTAACCTCTTTAAGATGGCCAAAGCTCTTTGGTATGCCTTTGTCTTCTCTCAGTAAAGGTAAAAGCCTCATCTGAGCATAGTCCTTCAGTAATATGTGACTGGAATAGCTTCTCAAGCTATTCATCATAAGGATGCTGGTAATTTTATCAGTGCATTTCTTATTCTTTAGAAGAATGCTGACAGTAATAAAGTTTTCAACATGAAGACAGAAAGTTCCAGATGTCCTCAAATAAGATTATTTGCAAAGATGTGGCTTTAGTTAAAGACAATCTACTCAGCAAGCAGAGCAAATGAAAGAATCTGCTAGAAGAGAAAGTACCTGAAAAAGTTTAATTTCTCTGAGTGAAGGAGGGAAATTAAGATGGCACATTACAAGTCCATAGAAACTGTATGAAATATAGGAAATGGTTCCTGTAGGAAATGGAAGTTAAAATCTTGAGCCCACTGAGGTCAAGAGTGAGGAAGGCACAAAGTTTCACCATTTATCTCCCTGTCTCCAGGATATTCCCCCAGTCTGCTGGGGACACAATGTACTGCAATGGTGATTCTAATGCAAAGGAGGTATTGGTCTAACCTGGATCAGCAAATTTAATAACATCAGGATTTCCATCTAAGAGATGTCTAGCCACTTCTTAAATCATCATATGAAATGGCAAACTGGCAATGCAACACAGCTTGTCCAGGGACCAGCAGAAGGCCAGACATGAGGGTGGGGAGGCAGCTTGCAATCTCGTCTACATAAAAATGACCAGTCAGGATTATTTCCTCCTCTCTTGTCATTTCAGTAGTTTAGCATCTAATCTTTGTACAGGATTAATTTTCTAATCCTCACTAAATCACATATGAAAAATAACAGCACATTGGCCAACTGACAGCAGCTTTGTAAACTCTGAAATCTCTTTGACATGTTTGTTTACTAACTTCCTTCTTTAAATTATGTATCTCTTCTCTACTTATTTTTATGCATATATCTGTGTATATGTGCATATGCATTCATACATACAGATACATGCTCTAAACACAAACACACAAACATATATTTATACATTCACTCCAGGAGTCTGTTACCCATTCCTAACTGAAAGTGAGTCTATTCTTGCTGCTAAAAAACTTTATCAATCATTACTTCAGTTTAATGAGAAATAAAACAAAAAACACTTTTAAATGCAGTTGTCTGTGAGGAAAGCACTGACAGTTTCTCTCTGCTGATGGAAAGTATGCAGCAGAGGATGAATTATTACATCGGCTTGACCATCAGAAAAATAGATTTGATTCCTTAAGAAAGAAAGACCATTGCACTGTGCTCACAAGTTCAGAAAGCACAAAGCAGGTTTTGTGTTTATGTTCTTGCTTTAATGTCTCGGGCAAGCACAACTGAAACAGGCTGGCTGGATGATGCAAAAAATTCAGGTATCCAGAAACCAGGCCCTTCTAATCAAAGCAAAATATATCCTGAAAGATTTAGCAACAGAGACATAGTAATGCTCTGATATGCCCCTCTCACCTGTCCTCTGCCCCAAGGAAATATTTGGGTTAACATAGCTTTTGGGGGGGGAGGGCGAATGTCCCCATTTTGGGGTGAGGGAGAAGGGGTATAGTCAATGTATTAATAAAGCCAAAAGAATTCAAAATTTAAGAAACACATTATGTTCAGCTATCCAACTGTGAAACAAACTAGCACATATTATCACCAGTAAAATGACCTTACAAAAGTGTCCTTGTTTGTTAAGACAACATACACTGAATAGCATTTTCTTGTGAATATTTGTACTTCTGGGTCCTTCCAGAAACACAGTAGACTCCATATGTTGTAAGTAGTCTTTGCTGTCATTTGAATGATACTACCTACTCTGTGGTGACATGAGGAAGCTTGCTGCCTCTCACATTTCAGCACAAGGCCATTTTTCCAATTAGAGAATACAGATGATGTGAAAGCTTCATCTGTGTACTTGCACAAAACAAGTTTGCCTCTAAAAGCCTTACATCAGCAGAATGAAGTGCACTGTCACTTATGTCAGAGTAATGGAGTTGCTGAAAACCATCAAACCCAGAGGAGCACAAAGTACAGCCTGGATTTCCAATGTAATGCATGGGGAAAAGAAGTTGTGCCTGATGAGATGTCTCAGTCTCCAACATCTGCTGCTATGAACCTGTTGCACATGGGGATTGTGGCATCCCTGAACTACCATCTGCACAAATTGTCCACTTACTGTTGGAAGCATAATGCCTTCCTTTACAATGCAACCCAAATCAATTATTAACAGATTTCATTTCAGCCTCTTGCAAATGTGTACCTTATTTTTGCACTTTCCTCTGCCAGAAATCATATGTGCCAGTAGTGCAGACTTAGTCACACACACTCTCAAGAACAAAAGATGCAGCAAAAACCAAAAAGAAATCTCACCACTCTTCTTTTTGAAAACTTGAATATTTCACTTCTTCAAGAAGCTTGATTGCTTTCCTGCTTGCATTTTGTAATTGAAGTGGGTTTTGTGCAATAAAGGAATGAACAAATTAACAGTCTTTATCTCCCTGTTGTAGTGGTAAACAAGCGTATTTGCATGTTGCTCTCTCCCTAGGACACTTAAGTAAAAAAAAAAGAAGAAGAAGAAGAAGAAACAAAGAAAAAGTATAATTAAAATTGCATTCTGAGGTCTTTTAATATCCTCAGGACTTACGGGACTAGACTTAGAGAATGCATAAGGTCAACTAGCAGCTCACTCAGCCTTCTCACTTTCTTTGTGAAAGATGCTTGGAAGAGAGGCATATGGAGGAGAGAGTGCACTTGATGTCTGGAAGCAGTCCTCAGCTGCCATGACAAGTCCACAGAAGTCTTAGCTCTGTACAGCCCTACAGAAACAATCAGGTAACAAAAGCCAGACTTGAATATCTGCTCTGTGATAGCATGGGTTTGCCCACCCATATCTCCTACTTATCTTGTAATTTCCCAGTCGTCTATGGCTATATGTGCAAAATAATTAAACAAGTGAACAAGCAAACAAGCACAAAAATAAATAAAACTTTCTTCACTAGAAATGTGCTCCACAGTCTAACTCTCCATGTTTGCTTGTCCATTTATTTGCTTGTTGTGGGAAAATAACACAGGCGTGGTGAGGAGGATTATAAAGATGCTTAAGTGATCTGCAGCTGAGGTGTAGAAAAACACATACATCGTGCTAATTGTTGTTTAGTCTTGTGTGTTGGACAAGTAGAACATCTGTTTCAATAACATAGGCTTGTTATAGGCTTAGAAGCACCCTGTCGAAGATGCTTGAGATTCCTGCCCTGCTGTGGGAATGATCAAAGCACAGTGGTAAACTATGCCTGTGCAAATCCCTGAAATACAGGTGAAAGCAGCAGATTTGGCAATCCTCTAACATGGACCGAGCTCTGCAGTGCCTGTGTCCTTGCTTGTGTGCCTCTGCCCAGGTGCTGCTTTGGGGATCCCCCAGTTGGTGAGGTAACAAAAATAAATTTACTCTTTGCATTTTATCTGTGGTTTTGTGGTTCTTTCTGTGTCCTGCCTGTGCCAGTTTACAGACTTGTATTTAGCCTAACTTTAGCAATTAAAGCAGCCTTCAAGCATTGCCTCCTGCTCAGTGAAATAAGTAATCCACTGGTAGCAACTTGGGAAAGACAACTACAAAAATTAAAATGTAGCAAAGCAGGAAAGTATAGGATACCTCAGTTTAATGTTTAATATTTTATATTTTATTTTATTATGTATGGAGCCTTCATATTCCTGTTACGATGAAAGGAGGACTAACAGCCTAGCAGATCAAAGGGTGCAAAGTCTGGATGCAGAATCTATCTTAATCCTTCCCAAAGCCTCTGGCTAGAGAATAAGGCCACATAGTTTTACTGAGTTTACTCACCGAAACCTCCATGCAAAGAGTACAATAATTATTTTAAGTTCAATGGTTTTGCCATCTGTAATAGCCAATCTGTTTCTGGAAAGCTGACAGACAACTAGATGTGTTATAAACCACTTCATATGGCTCCACAAAATATTTCTTATTTTATCTGTACTTGAATCCTTCTAATGAGTGTAAGATTTTTCCTTAAGCAGGAAGATAGTAATAAATTATATTTAATGACGAATCTGGACAGCATTTTTAAATTTGGTGCAGACTCCCACAGATACATGTGTAAAAGATATAGGCAGAGCAAAAATTAAGATGTGGAAGGGTGGGAAGTAAATGTGAGAAAGTTTTCAGAAATTCTTAATAAATCAATCAAGCAAACCCTCTGGGAAGTGTTTATGTCCCAGCAATTTCAAGAATCAGTTGCTGAATTTGCTCATAAATACCTTCTTGGATGTCTTACAAACCTTCATTCGCTTGCAAAAAATATATACCTTCAGAATCAGTATTCCTGTATTGTTGTTTGTCAAGTGATTTCAAAGAGAAAGAAATATGAAATATGGAATTTAATTTCCATCATGGATTTAATAAAAACATATGGGTTTTTTTTATTTAAACAGTGCCTAGAGCAGCCACTGAAACAATGTTAATATTCTGATTAGGAAGCAGAAATAAAAGTCAGCTATGTGCATTAAAACTATACCATCGATTATATTTATATATATATATGTAAGCATATGAAGAAGGGAGGCTGAAGGGACATTTGTTTAGTGAGATATAACTTTGTTCTTCCTTATGTGCCTTGTTCTCCTGTAGCATTCAGTTAAGAATCTCAAGAGTCAGATTTTGTCACCAGTCTCTTCTGGTGCTGCTTCCTGATCCAACATGGTGCTTCCCTGTGTTCACACAGAGCCTTCTCACAGGCAGACACTGCCGTAAAATAGGAGAAACAGGAAAATGAGTTCCAGAAAGGCTGTAAAAATGGTTATGGTCAGTGCAGATAAGAAGATGCTAGTGAAAAAATAAGCATAGTGTCTGCTAAATATGTAAAGCATTGAATAGAAGTCAACCTAGCTTTCAGAGATCATTCTTGCTCCCTGATCAGATGTCAAGGACAATGCACCATATAGTCAATAGATCTAAGTTATCAAAAAGAGAAAAAAAGAGAGACTTGGCTTAGATGGGCAGAAAGAACAAGCATGAATCAGATCTTACAGGCTAAACTTTAGTCACAAAGGGAAAAGCTGTCACAAAAAAATCCAGTGTGCATTTGAAAACGTGACTGAAATGTAAATCCTGTGTTGTAGAACTTTCTGTTTATGTGTAAGTGTGGATAATGGGTCACCTAAATGGAAAGTTTCCTCTGAGTTCAACAGAGATTAAATGAAATTATATATTTTAAAAAAATAACAAACCACAACATACCTGAATAGCAAATACTTCTTTTTTTAAAATATATTCCAAATTCTTCCTCTGTAACTATATAGTTGACTTATGAATCTCCTTTTAATTCTACTAAATAATTGAAGAAAGATAATATTTTAAATTTTGGTGACTTTTCAACAGAGCAAAAGGGAAGAAAGGGAAAAGTCTCAATTGAAGGTAAATGAGTGCAGGAACAGAAAGCACATACAGAAACAGTGGAAAAAGAGAAGAAAGCATGGAAGGTTTTAATGAAAATAAACCTAATATATCAAAACTTCAACTGTCCCAGCATAGCTATTGGCATATAGTTTACCNGGGGGGTTAATGAACTCATTTAGATTTCATATACCTAGAGAGGGAATGAAGAATTTGCAAATTTAAGCTTATGAATGTAAATGAGAGGGGCAGTGGGAAATTGAGTTTTGACACTGAATGACAAGAAATTTCAAGGGAATGCCAGAGGCTGTTTTTATTATTACTGTTATTTAGTAGCTCCAGAAAGAGCAGAGAAGATAGGGAAGCACATTTGTGAAACCTTAAAAGCTATGATTCAAGGTTTGAATTTTCTTCTGTACAGGGCAGGTAATAAAGATGGACTTCAACAAAAGGAATTCTTTTTCAGGAAGAAAATTATTGCCATCTGTATTTAGTATGGTTTTGTAGAAAGAATTCAAAGCTTTGCCATAATTGCTCCTCAGAAGTGGCTTGTGGGTGGATCTGTGGGCGCTCAGCACTACTTCAAATGAGACTCTTCCTAGAAGAACGTACCTTTAGGCCTATGAAATCAAAAACACTATTCAAAAAGAACAAGTATACATAATAACACACTAAACACACACAATTTTAAGACAGAATAATGAACATTTCTGTGTACCCTTACATGCTGTTGTGATTTAAGTGAAAGCCACAGGTTGGGAGTTCTTTTACCATTTGCCTGGACTGACTACCCCTAGAAGCAAAGCTACGGAACAACTCATTCATGCAAATGAGGGACCTAAATTATCACAGGCCTGCTATAAAGAGAGAGAAAAAAAATTGCAAATGTGCTTTAGACCTCCAGGAAGGCTATTATAAATCAGTCATTTGCCTGCTACTGAATCAGATTTTGTCCATGTAAGAGATTTGACATCCTAGAAAATAGAGTAATTTAGGATTAGTATGCCTTTAATTTTAGATATTTTGGTCTTCATACCATGTGGACCTTATTTATAATATTAGTAATTTTTATGGGACTGCAGAGCTTTCTGTTTCTTGACAGCTATTTGGTTGTTCAGGACAATGTCATAAGAGAGATTGTTTTTCTACATACCAGAATTTTTTTACAGTGTTTCTTCTCTTTTCATCTCAGGCATGTTTGCTACTTAAAATATTTTGCTATTTTAACTACTTTGGTTAAACGAGGAACATAAAATTATGCACCTTCTCTTACTCGCTTGTAGCTCAACACACTAGTAACATCAAAAAGACTTGCATACTGATTTTTTATTTATTTCAGGCAAATATAGCTTATTTTCTTTGGGGAGTTACAGCAGCATAAAAGGATTTTTAAGCATGCAGAAAGAATGGCATATGGCACCTTTCAGATGTTACAGTCAGAAAGGTTATAAGAGGATGACTCTGCATTACTCTCATTTTGCTTGATTAATATGCTAGAAATTGTTTTTGTTGCGCAGTGTAGCAGTTTGACACATAGGAAAATTAACTCAAGCTATATTTATTGTGGTTGCTGGGATAGTCTAGTGAACCTTTGCCATTACCAGCCAGAATAAGTGACTTCTCTGGGATCTGTGAAGCACTGAAGGGTGAAATTTACTGCTCTGAGAACTCTAACACAGGACCTGTCCTTCACTTCAGTGTTCAGCATAGCGCTTGCAGACACTTAAGGCTTGGGTCAGTGATGTGAGCAAGAGTAAATTTTACCCTTTGTGTGGAAAGCTGTGGATCAGAAATCTAATTATCTCAGTAACGAGAGAGGGTACTTAATATGGCTGAGAGAGCAAAAAGGTATAGCTGTTCCAGGAATATGAGAGAGGGGGGAAATATACTCTCTGATTAGCCAATAACTTGAGTGAGGAATTTTTAAAAGAATAAGAATGCCCTAAGTCCTTCTGCATGTGAGCAGAGCAAATAACATACTAGCTACATCACTTGTGACCTATGCAAGACCATGGAAAGATACGTTTAAGATATGCCTTCACTATTGCTAGCAGTATCTAGTGGGAACAGAGAAGACTGTATTCTATTTAAGTGGCTAGGACTATTGTTCTTGCCCTTATTACTATTTCTATTTGACTTGTCATGATGTTTTGCAGTCCCTGTTATGGATAAAAATGGAGGGAACAGAATTTTCTTTATTTGAATACTGTGTCCATACCTCCAATATTTGCTTTATTATGGTGCATGTTTGGTGCATGTTTGGTGTATACACATTTTTCTGTACAGGCATAATTTACTGTGTAATCTGGTATAAATTCAGAAAAATTTCTGATGTAAGTCTACAGCTGAAATTTAATTGACTCCCTGAGCAAAAAGATAAACCTGAATGAACAGTCTTCATGGACATCAAAGGAGAATCATTCTTAGATGCCTCATTTGCATCTTCTGAGTCCAAACAGATGAAGAAAACTTCAGTGCAATAAGGTCTATAAATTAGATATGAATTGAGTGGATCTATTCTTGTCACACTACTTTGAAGTTTCATTTTCCTTGAAACATCTGAAAACAGTGAAGTGCCCTGAAAACAATAAGGCCAAGATCCCCATCACAAGCTGTGAGGAAAAGTAGCCAGGCAGACAGCACGATGTTAGTCGTCAGACCCCATGGCTAAGCTGGGCCTAAAAGACCTATGGTGATACAAAAGAAAAATATGTCAGCTATCCTGCAAGACTATACCTCATTTCTCTACTTTCCTCTTTTGTTACTTTTTTTTTCTTTTCCTCAGTTTTGCAGTCAAGAACTCAAAAGCATAGCTTTTTACTGAAGTCTACGTGATTTAATCTAGCATTTTTGCTTGAAATAAGCATGAGCTCCTATCAATGGGAATGAATTGTTTCTCCAGAAGCAATAGAACAAAGGAAGTATGGTGGGCAGATGGGCGGGGTGTTTGTGCAAGGGTGTGTCTTGCCATTTAGAGAGAAAACCCTCTTTAAAAGCTTAAAACAGTGTCTTTCTGTGTAAGGGCAGAGCAGCAGGCAGACTCAGCTGACTGCACTTGCTCCAGAGTTTCACAGCATTGTAAAGACTTAAAACAGAAAAATACTTGCCCAGTAAAGTCTTCTTTTCCTGTATTTGCAAAGGGGTTTTGTAGAAAAAAAGGAGGAGTAAGTTGTATACAAACAAAAAAATTATACAGAGGGACAAAATAAAGATTAAAAGGTGCCTAAATCATAGCATGGTGCCAGAATCTCCCCCATGAAGAACAGTGAGATTGGGCTCCATTGCCTTACAGATTTGGAAGGAGACAGTGACATTTAATAAATCAGCTGGTTTTCTACTTAAGTCCAGCAATATTGGCTAACACCCTCAATTTGATGAAAAATATCCCAGCTCATTAGTTTACCTCTTCAGCTAGAAATGACAGACTGAAAAGAAAGCCCTCTCCAGGCTATGGGTTCCCAAGAAAAAAATATTGCTAGTAAAAACAATGGAATGCAAAAACCCCTTGAAACCCAAGTAGGGCTGCAATGAAGTTACCTGAAAGAAGACAGAAATGATAGGAAGTCAATCAGAAAGGGATTCCCTGTACTTTACAGGAATGCAGCTTGTAATGAAATGTGTGACTTTTCTGTCCACATTCAAAAGCAGTCCACCCATAGTAATAAACCACGAGACAACACTACTGCTAAGGGCTTGTGTAATCCTGGAAGAGGTAACATTTCAATGGATATTGATGGAAGAGACCTGGATACTGACTAAAATGGATGAGGGATCACACATGCCAAATGAGAATCTGCAAGTGAAATGAGAAAAATGAGCTAAGATTAAATCAGAGCCAGACAAAGATGGAATACCATGCTACCCTAGCAATTCTGGAGAACAAGCTTGTTTACATGGAGTGGGGAAAGTACAAACACCCAGCAGGCTATTTCAAAATAGCAACTAAATACAACTTCTAAAAGGTTCCCCATATGAAGTCAGGATGTGGCACAGCCACAGAAAGAGAAAATATTAAAATGCTAACAAAAATATTGTGGCAAGACCTGTGGATTTTAAACTGTAAATGAGATAAAAGTATGAAAATCAAGCCTGCCATTCAGTGATAACTGTGGTGCAGCTGGGTATCAGGCTGTGCCCATGTGCACAAACGGTACACCTGAGTTGTTAATTTGGGGGTGGCCCAGGAGCTGCCCAGAAGGTGATTGGCAGAGGTGAGACAATGGTCTGGCTGGAGACAATGGACCCACTTGAGTGACTGACTGGACTCCTGGCCGCCTTCATGATTAGCTACCTGACTGGTTGGTGCAGAAGCCCTCCTGATGGTAATTTTAGATGATTCTGGAGACTCCTCCAGGCTGTTTAACACCCAGCCTGGAGTATGACTTCCAGAGACTACCCTCAGTGGTCCTTGCTGCAAAACTGGTCAGTTTGTACAGAGATAAAAAATTTTTCAATAGTCATTTGAAACTGTTGCTGCTGGTACAGAAAGTATCACATATGATAGCCTTTTGTATTGAGGCAGTTTAAAAACATTTTGCATGTCGTTTAGATTAACTGTAATGAGAGATATCAATAATGAAGGAACATGCTTGTGCTGCAGTGATCATAGAGAACCACAACCAGCTGGAGTGTAAGAACTGAGCCAAGCAGGGGTTTAGGAAGTATCTCCTGATCCAGGCTGAAGACACTGCTGCAGGGGGCCTTACAGCAGAGACTCCTGTTGCCATCCATACAGTGACTGATCATCTTATTTGGGAGATTTCATTTTTCATATGAGCATTAAGCTGTGCCAAAATCCCAATACAATGAATTTTAAATATAAAAATAACACTGTCGATTACAGTCTGTACAACAAGATTGAGTTCTACACTTTGGACTGTGGATTTCAGAGCATGATGGGCTACATTTCTAATGCATTAGGCACTTTGGTTTGGAGTGATGATGGACTACATTTCTAATGCATCAGGCACTTTGTTTTGGACTGATAACTGGAGATACTTGAAAGGAGGTTATTTTTTAGGAATGGGGATTCTTCACTTGTAAAAAGAAAGCCTCTTCCATACTACATATTTCTGACAGAGAATTCAGTAACCATTGTTGAGAGTATCTACAGTCCTTTGGCATACACAAGTAAATGAAGCCTTAAAAGCACATTGAGGTCAGCCTATCTACTGCAAGGAATCTAAAGTGGAGACTTTATAGTATTTCCATGTAATAGAAAAAATTGTTACAATAATGCTTTTAGACAGGCATGCTGAAACAAGGTATAAACAATAAAAATAACCAAGTTGCATCACAGACATATAAAACTTCCCTATAAAAGCATGATAAATTCAAGGTGACACAGCTCGGAAAAAAAAACAGAGCTGGTGAAGTTCCATTAGGATTAAGTATACAGTAGAAAGCTTTGTTCTTATACAAAGCTGAACTGGCAAATGGAGGGCCAATATACCTCATTCTTGCATAATTGAAACACCTATCAGTAAAATATCCAAATATAGTCAACAGCAAGTAAAGAGGAAAGAGAAACAGGAAAAAAAACAAAGAAAGAAACAGTAGACAAAAACGATCATGAGGGTCTTTGACAACAAAAACACTCTCCAGCAGCATATCTGTACTCTGCAGCAATCTGGTTGCTAGAGAAAAGGTTCAAATAAATTTGGGTGTCTGCAATGCCTGGAAGAACAGAGGCACAGTTCAGCAAAGAGGACAGGATGTAAGAGCAGGTGTTAAAAACAGATTCTGGGATCCCAGTCTGCCACTGAGCTGCTGTTTAAGCTCAGGCGATTTAACTTCACTTCTATTTCTTCTCTTACCTTTTCTCAGTCCCATCTTTTTAATGTACAAGCCACTCGGGCTGCTGGCTGCATATTCAGCACCCAGCACAGTGGGTGCCTGGAAGCTGAGCAAGGCCTACACATGTTTATTATCTCTAATGAAGAAGCCATTCTCATACAAAAGAAATGCTGTTCAATGCAGCATCCTGTTTTACATACACAGAGATGCGTGTTTGCACCGAAGTCTGCAAACTGTGCAGCAGAGGTGCCATCAGAAAGTTTGCCGGGGAACAGGTTCCTTCACAACCCTCTTGAAAGACAGCCATGAGCTAGCTTGAAAGCAACATCTGTTCTGTATGCATCAAAACAGTTCGTATGATGGAGGCGATATGAAACAAATGGACGTGCAGGAGAAACAGAGTGACACCAGTGAGTTCCAGGGAATTTGGGGATAAACATCCTTCTGAAAGGGCATAGAGCCCACCTTTCAACATTGGCGTTTTTTCATTTTAAACCATCTCAGAAACAGGAAGAATAAATTCTTCCTTTGACAATAAGCATTTAAGCATCATGCTNAAAAAAAAAAAAAAAAAAAAAAGAAGTTTTTTGCATATATCTAAAGGAATAACACTTGATATAATTTATTCAGAATTCCAACAGGCTTTGATGAACTCCCTTGTGCAGTGGAATTCTTAAAGTGCTGCTGTGGACTAGAAACAGGTAGAAAAATTTGAATGCTACTGAAGGAGAGGAGTTCTGCTGTTGAATTCAGTAAGGTTATGCATTTAGCCAGAAAATCCCAGTGGGAATGAATGGTTGTTTTCCAGCTTGGGAAAAATATCAGAATGCAGTAATCCATGCATTTCTGCTAGGATTGGTTTTATACAGGGTAGGTATACAAATATAAATTAAACCCTGAAAGCAAGGGTAAGGCTAAGATGCTGGAAAATACACCATGAAACAAACTAGTCAATATTTGAGAAGACCTTGCAGAAGCTATCCCAAGGTAGCTGAACAAATTTCAGTAATAAATGCAAGGTCATACCTTTTATGAGCACCAATCTGAACTACCGATCAATGCTGTTTGACTCTATATTTACTAGAACAAATTAGGGGAAAAAAAGACCTGTCATATAACTAAATATTTATGAAAATTTTTGCAAAACAGTAACCACTCAATTTCTGTTTGAACAGATGTCTGGATTCACAAGCATTTCTTTGCTCAGGTTGCTCCTCCAGTTTGGCAGAAATTACACATCTGCCCCCTCTCTCCTCCCAAGCCCAATAATTAGACAGTAAAATTGCAATGCCAAAAAGTCAAACCAAAGTAACAGAAACCTATTTGTGAATAAACTTTCAGTGCATTCAGCTTGTAACATTTACCTACTCAGAAAACACAAACAGAACTTTTCCAAGATTTATAATTCAACCATTTACACAGGTGAGAGTCAGGATTAAGGAGCAGTCCAACATGGTGGTATTGTTGTGGCTACCTATTGTAGACCTCCTGACCAGGAAGGTGAGGTCAAAGAGGCCTTGTTCAACTGGAGGAAGTTGTATGGTCGCAGGCCCTGGTCCTCATGTGGATCTATAGTCACCCTGATATCTGCAGGAGGGACACTGCAGGAGGACACAAACAATCCAGGACGTTTCTGGAGTGCATTGTTGGGAACTTCCTGAGGAGCTAATGTGGAGACGAAGTCTACTGGACCTCCTACTGACAGCAAGGAAGAACTGGTGGGGTACAGATCTTTAGGGCGACCATGAGACAGACGGCTGATGTCATCACATGGCCACTCTCAATTGTCTTTGAAAGGCAGTGGTGACTGGGAGAGGTTCTTGAGGAATGGGAAAGAGCACATGGCACTCCTATTTTCACAATGGGCAGGTAGGATCAGAGATACTACAGGCCTGTCAGCCTGACCTCAGCCACAGGAAATGTGGTGGAACAACCAATCCTGGAAGCCATTTCCAAACACATTGTTATGGGTTTGTGTGGCGCGGTTTTCTTTGGTAGTGGGGAGGGGGCTGCAGAGGTGGCTCCTGTAAGAAGCTGCTAGAAGCTCCCACGGCTCCAAAAAGTCGGACCCGCCTCTGGCCCAGGCCGATCCCAGCAGTGATGGTGAGAGCACCTCTGGGAGAACAGATTTAAGAAGGGGAACCGGCAGTGTGGGGATTGGGAACATGAGAGGAACACCCCTGCAAATACTGAGGTCAGTGAAGAAGGAGGGGAGGAGGGGTGCCTGAGGAGGCTGATGGCTCTGCAGCCCATGGTGAGACAGCAGGCTGTCTCCCTGCAGCCCATGGAGGTCCATGGTGGAGAGGAGGCTCCCGAAGATGGCGGTAACTCCATGGTAAAAACCACGCTGGAGCAGTGTGTGACTGGAGAGCAGCCCGCGGAAAGGACCCGCGCCAGGGAAGTTCGGGAAGAACTGAAGCCCACAGAAAGGACTCGCATTGGAGAAGTTGGTGAAGGACTGTATCCCATGGGAGGGACCCCATGGTGGAGCAGGGGACAAGTGAGGAATCTTCCCCCTGAGGAAAGGAGCAGCAGAAACAAGGTGTGGTGAGCTGACCCTAACCTCCATCCCCTGTTCCCCTGTGCAGTCAGGGGAAGGAGGGAGAGAGAACCGGGAATCTGAGAATGGAGCTGAGCAGGGAAGGAGGGAGGGGTGGGGGGGAAGGTGTTCTGATGTTTGGTTTTCCTTCCTAATACGCTTGGTTTTGATTTTATTTGTAGTAAATTAAATTGATTTTGTTTCTTCCCCAAGTTGAGCCTGTGTTTTGCCCGTGACCATAAGTGGGGAGTGATCCCTCCCAGTCCTTGTCTCAACCCACGAGCCTGCCTTTGGATTTTCTCCTCATCCCAATGTGGCCAGGTGCGGGAGTGGGGGGGGTGAGTGAGCGGCTTCGTGGTGCTTTGTTACCGGCTGAGCTGAAACCGAAACCACGACACACATGAACGACAAGACGGTGATCAAGAATAGTCAGCACACCGACCTGATAGATTTCCACAATTAAATGACTGGCTTGGTGGATGAGGGGAGAATAGTTGATGTTATCTGTCTTGACTTTAGTGGGGCTTTTGACATTGTCTCCTGTAACATCCTCATTGACAGACAGATGAAGTACAGACTAGAAAGAGGACATTGAGGCAGATGATAGATGGAAAACTGGCTGAACTGCTGGGCTGAAAGGGTTGTAGTCAGTGTCACAAAGTCTAGTTGGAGGCCAGACACTACAGGTGTAAACCAGGAATCAATACTGGATTCATATACTCTTTAACTTCTTCATTAATGATCTGGAAGGTAGAACAGAGTATACCCTGAACAGGTTTGCGGAAGGAGGAGGGATTGATACACCACGTGGTTCTGCCAGTGTTCAGAAGGGCCTGGACAGGCTGGACAGAGGGCTGACAGGAACCAAACAAAGGGAACAACATAAGGAAATGCAAAGCCCTGTACCTGGGGAGGAATAACTACAGGCACAAGTATGCTCTGTGGACTGGCTGTCTGGAAAGCAGGTCTGCAGAGCAGGAGGTGGGGGTCCTGTTGGGACAGCAAGCTGACCGTGAGCTGGCAATACACCCTCATAACAAAGAAAGCCCCTCCTGGGCTGCATTATGAGCTGAGTTGCCAGCAGGTCAAGGGAGGTGATCCTCCCTCTCTGCTCAACCGTGTTCAGAAGTCCTGGTTTCAACTGGGAGAGTTAACTTTCTTCCCAGTAGCTGGTATAGTGTTTGTTATGTTTTGGATTCAGTATGAGAAGAATGTTGGTAACACACTGATGTCTTCAGTTGTTACTACGCAGTGTTTAGACTAAGCCAAGGATTTTTCAGCTTCTCATGCCCAGCCAGCAAGAAGGCTGGAGAGGCACAAGAAGCTGGGACGGGACACAACCAGGACAGCTGACCTGGACTGGCCAAAGGGATATTCCATATCACGGGATGTGATGTCCAGTATATAAACTGTGGGGAGTGGGGCTGGGAGGTATTGCTGCTCAGGAACTAACTGGGCGTCAGTCGGCAAGTGGTGAGCAATTGCATTGTGCATCACTTGTTTTGTATATTCCAATCCTACTATTATTATTGTCATTTTCTTATTGTTATTATTATTATTTTCTTCCCTTCTGTTAAACTGTTCTTATCTCAACCCACAAGTTTTAATTTTTTTCCAATTCTCTCCCCCATCCCACTGTGGGGCAGGGAGTGAGTGAGTGGCTGCGTGGTGCTTAGTTGCTAGCTGACGTTAAACCATGACATCAGACAGACCTGGATTGCTGGTTCCCGTTCTGGGCTCCCCAGTACAAGACAGGGACATACTGAAGCAAGTCTAGTGCAGAACCACAAAGATGATGAAGGGACTGGAGCACCTCTCATACGAGGAGAGGCTAAGACAGCTGGGACTGTTCAACCTGGAGAAGAGAAGGCTCAGGGAGTATATATATTTGTATATATAACATATATAAAGTTTATATATATTAAAGATATATATATATTTTTATAAAATTTTATATATATCTCCATACTCCCAATACCGGATGGGGGGAGTAAAGCTGATGGAACCAGAATCTTCTTAGTGGTGCCCAGTCACAGGACAGGAGGCAATGGACACAAAAGTGAAACACAGAAAATTCCATATGAACATAAGTAAAACAGGTTTTTTTACTGTGAGAATGATAAAATACCGGAACAGGCTCCCTAGAAAGTTTATGGATTCATCATCTGTGAAGATATTCAAACTCCAAAAATCTTATTTGAAAGCAAGGAAACACACATAACGATAGTACTCACATAGGTTTAATACTTCTTTTTACATGAACAAAACAAGTTACTTTACGCTAATTTTATACACAGAAATGTCTGTTCCATTAAGAGTTGAATCGCTAAGAGAAGTGTAAGGCTGTCAGCAGTGACCCAATATGTGAATGTTCTGACCAAAACAGCAACTGAAAACTAGATCTTTTAAAGCAAATATTAAGCAATATTTAACTGAAAGTTCTATCTGTTCTACCAGCAATGCTGACTGGGAAGGTGTACTAGTACATGGGGAAAGTTCAGTTCCATCCAACTGCTGCCGCAAAGTAACAAAGGCTGTAATATGCATCTGAGTGACAACCATAATGTTCCTTGGTGGCCACAGATTTCTTGCAACATTTGGGTATGGTTATTTAATTTGAATGTTACTTCAAATATGTGAAAGAGCTCGGGTCCCAAGTACTGTCACTCAAATATGCAACTACAGGAGGCAAATACCTGCATTTGCCTCCTTTTCAGTCATGAGGACATCCATTATTAGCAAGGAAATTTGCAAGGATAAAACATCACCCACTCAGGAAGGTGCAGGTGTGTTTCTCTGAATGCACAACTCCACCAAATTTCTATCTATTACGGTGTAGAGGTAGCTCCTTGGGAATTTACTGTAGACATATTTGCACTTCCATGCTGGCTCCCCTGACAAAACCAGAGGTAAAAGAGCACTTTTTTACTCGAGAGCATGAATATCTCTGCCTCACACTACAAGTCCCCTATAGCTAGAGAGTATGCACATGAAGGCCAAACCATGGGACTCATGTCTATCAGTTAGGCATGTAATTACAAACGGGCTCCATATAGCTGGCTCAAGATTCAGAGGTTCAGAGTCCCTGCTCTCTATATAGCAACATCAGGCTGCTGAGAATAAAATTGCCTGAATGCATTAAATGCCATTTTTCTTCAATTAAAATTATAAGGGCATGCTTCAGTCTGACAGAAAAGGGGGTTAAACTGAAACAGTTGGGAAAAAAAAAAAAAGCAGGCTTTTTCATAGAGTCACCCCTCTTATTTTAGCTGGGAGAGCATCAGGGGTGGTAGCAATGTAGGTTTATTGGGAAAGACTGTAGCAGCTGCAAAACTTTCTCTGATTTTAAGTACTTTGTTTGCAGGGTGAGATGAAGCGGAGGACAAAATGCCACCAGGTGGCTGAAATTAGCATTCGCTATGTTGCTCTCCTGATGCTCACATTCATTCCATACTGAAGCTACACAATATTGCCTGTAGCAAGATGTATATTTCGTTGTTTTTTATTTAAACAGGTCTTAACTATAGTTACCCTGTGTGTATTGGAGACATGCTCAAATCAGGCTACCTCAGCCAAAATGCATTCTTCTGGAACAATCCCTGTACAGCTAAGGGTGGTAAAGGGCCACTAACAGTTACTGTCCCTAAAGTGACTTAAAAGCTAAAGCTGGGATAAAGTCTCCATAGCCCAGATAATCCTAATGAAGGAAGAAGGAATTAAATTTTTACAGACAGTAAGTGTGTTACTTGAATCTTGCCCCTGAAAGCTGCCTCCAGTACGTAGCACATTTGTATTGATGGACAGTATTCTCAATTAGCAGGGTTGTAATAAGATAATTTATTATTAATCAGGGAGCTAAGGGAGTACCTGGACATATAGGTAATGTTTTTTGGAAAATTTCAGTGGTGCGGTTACATGGCAGATAAAACTAGTGTCTAACAAGTCACTATATTTTTTTACAGACTCATTGTGGAACAAATTTTTTAGATAGTATTTTCAAGGCACCTAATGTGTTGATGTCTGACCTGCCAGTTCGAGAACTGAAAGGTGCCACAAAATGAGAATATTCTGGCATTTTGTCTCTCAGCTGAGTGCTGGTGACATGGAGAACAGGCAAGGGGGAAAATAAAAGTATTGCAGAAGTTCTTTTTCCTAATGGCCAATTTGGGAATACTTCAGGCAATTAACAGGCAGGCTGCTGATTCAAGAACATATAAAAAATTATTATATACAATATGTTCATTTGGGATGCTGAAAAAAATAAGTCCCCAAGTTATCCAATTTGAACATTTATATGAAGAAACAATAAACACAGTGCTGACAACTAGTCTCCTGGCTGGGAAGTTTCATTGAGTGCAATTTCTGCATTAATTTTAATGCTTCCAGAGAACAGAACTGAGAGTGAGTGAAATAATTCATCCCTGGACACTAGCTGCACCAGCAGATGAGTCCAGCACAGACAGACTGTTCATAATGGTAACCTCCCCTTTTTACTGAGACTGATGATGCCTTAAAAAGTAAAAGACTCCCCTACCTAGGTCTGTCTTTAAAAAAATTTTTCACAGCATAGATATTCTATATGTCTGTTCATTTTGGTAAGTGGTGTTGCTGTCTTCTTAAAAAGACAGGCCTTCGTCTTTGTTTTTTAACACAGCATTTATTATGGAATAGAATGTATCTAAGCATGCCAGATACAAAATCTAAAACATCCCAATGCTAATAGATTTTGCTGCTTGGTGATTACTCCCAGTGTCCCATTTGTAGGGAAGCAACCATATGTTCTCACCGATTTTGTATTCTAAAATCTGTATCACCAATTATAGGCTCATTATTATTAAGACCAATTCTTTTTTTTTTTATATTTCCCTACAATACTAAGGTAATATGCAATCACGTTCCATAATGTTCTTTTCATTACACTGCTTTTAGACTATAGGAGACTTAAATGTCTGACTTTTGAATTAACCCCATTCTTCTGCCATACACTCAACTTGAAATGCAGGTTTATTCTGTGTTAGTACACTAGACTTCAGGTTGGTTGCATTAAAGATTCATATTGTGATGTGTTTTCATGAAATAAAATATGTCCTTGCAAAATATATCCTGTTTCTTTTATCACTTTCATCTCGTACCTTTTAATGTCTTATTGTTCAAACAATCCAATCTGTAATTTGAATCGGGCAGAATCATTTTAAAAAGTCTTGAACCCTGGCAAAGAGAATGAAGACAAAATTAGGAATATATATTCCATTTTCTGAGGCTCATATGCCAGTTAGCCACTGGCAAACTTTAGTCCTGCAACTCACACAACAGCGTCCAAAAACATTTAGTCTTACTAGGGAGCCTAAGTTAAAAAGGTAAGAATTTCCCCTTCTCCTTGGATAACAATACACACGGAATAAAGAAAAAATAATGAAAGAACAAAAGAATAAAGAAAATTCAGCTTACTTTTCTCTCATGATCCATGAATTTGTAGTAAGTAACAGATTTATTTATTTTTTACAGTTGTCACCATATGTGCTGAACCTGACCTTACCCGTCAGTAGGATCCACAATACAAAGAAAATACTCAAGAAGCAATGCTGTAAATAAATTATCTTACCCTGATCAAGCTGCATGTGGAGAGAATCATCTGCCTATGGAAATCAAGCTGAACTGCAGTAATAAAGATCCTCTGGTGTATTGAACTGCATTGCTGTATAAGGCACTAAAACCATATTAATACCTTGTATTATATTTATGCTTTTTATTTCAGTTTTGAAGAGAGTGAACTGCAGTTGCCAGTGAATTTCCTCACTTCACAAGAACTTCCTGAGCTGCAAGAAACTCATTCAAATTCAAGGCTGTGTTGTATAGCATGTTGCTTATCCACAAAGCAAAAGACATTTGCTATTCTTCAGAGCTCACAAAACCAAGTGGATAAAGAATGTAAGAAGGAAGTATTTCATCTCCGTTTCACAGATGAGAAACTGAAACAGAGAGATTATGCTTGCTCTCAGCACACCAGCCTCAAGAATTGAAGAGCAGGCCTTGTGGATCAAGTCCTGTGATTGAACTACATACATCCCTCTTCAAGTCTACCATGTCATAGCTACAGCTATTTACAAAGAAAAAAAGAGAAAGCACTCCCAAAAGTTCAAGAAATACAGCCCTATAAAATTTTCATCAAGGTCTTTTTTCTGTATCCTGTATATATTACCGGGGTTTCATTTCAATTATTTTATTTTAATCTGTGAAGTGCAAATGGCTTTCCCTATAAATTCTCCATGGGAAATTGTTACTCTCCAAACAAAAATCGATTATTTATTTGTGGATTACTTCATTTCCGGATGGTGAACCAAAAGTTCTTGCAAATGTCTGAAACATGAGATATCATTTTATCTGTAGGAATTGTGATGCTCCATTCATGTTCTACCACTTAAGCTGTAGTTGAGGGTAGGAATCATTCCCTACTTTATTTTCTGTTTACATGTCGTGGTTTCGGTTTCAGCTCAGTCGGTAACAAAGCACCACGAAGCCTCTCGCTCACTCCCCACCCCCTCCCCTGGCCACGGTGGGATGAGGAGAAAATCCAAAGGCAGGCTCGTGGGTCGAGACAAGGACTGGGAGGGATCACTCCCCACTTATGGTCACGGGCAAAACACAGGCTCAACTTGGGGAAGAAACAAAATCAATTTAATTTACTACAAATAAAATCAAAACCAAGCGTATTAGGAAGGAAAACCAAACCTCAGAACACCTCCCCCCCACACTCCTCCCGCCTTCCCGGCTCAGCTCCATTCCTGGTTCTTTCTACCTCCTCCCCCCAGC
>VYZV01002892.1:88071-118365 GCA_013401275.1 Pandion haliaetus | reverse complement strand
CCTAGAGGCGGGTCCGACACTTTGGCGCGCGTGTCCAACATTTTGGCGCGCGGGTCCGACATTTTGGGGCAGCGAATTCTTCCAACAACTTCTTAAAGGGGCCACCTCTGCAGCCCCCCTCCCCTGCCACCAAGGAAAACCGTGCCACACAAACCCGTAACAAGTTCATACTATGAAAAGTTTAGTCTAAATGCTGAAGTGAGGAAAGAGGTGGAAAATAGATTGAGCAGATAAGTGAAATGACTTTTCTGTGGTCAGTAATAAACACCCGCTTCCCACCCTTCACATCCTGTAAGTGAGGGATGATTTTCTGTAATGCTGCTTGCAGTGACTTGCATCTGCATCCCAAGTGTCTCTGGAAGTAAGGCCTCTATCTAATGCTCTGCATCAGCATTGCTTCAGGAGATTCTGAAGTTTTTCCTTGCTTTAGAATGCTGATCCACATCCAAGCTTTGGTCTTTCTTACCATTTCCAGTGTGTAGAATGTGAGCAAAGAGAAATCATTGTACAATCATTGATGACACTGTCCGTTTGAAAGGCAACTCCATCCTGAATCATAGTACTTCTTTCATAATTAATATCTGCCTTCACCAGCATAATTCATGCTAGAGTGTCATGGTTTCGGTTTCAGCTCAGTCGGTAACAAAGCACCATGAAGCCGCTCACTCAACCCCCCACCCCCGCGCCTGGCCACGTTGGGATGAGGAGAAAATCCAAAGGCAGGCTCGTGGGTCAAGGCAAGGACTGGGATGGATCACTCCCCACTTATGGTCACGGGCAAAAGACAGGCTCAACTTGGGGAAAAATCCATTTCATTTACTACCAATCAAATCAAAACCAAGGGTATTAGGAAGTGAAACCAAACATCAGAACACCTTCCCCCGACCCCTCCCACCTTCCCGGCTCCACTCCACCCCTCCCGGTTCTCTCCCTCCTCCCCCGGCGGCACAGGGGAACAGGGGATGGGACTTTGGGTCAGCTCGCCACACCTTGTCTCTGCCGCTCTTTTCCTCAGGGGGAAGATTCCTCACTCGTCCCCTGCTTCACCGTGGGGTCCCTCCCACAGGAGACAGTCCTTCACCAACTTCGCTAACGTGGGTCCTTTCCACGGGCTTCAGTTCTTCCCAAACTTCCCTGGCATGGGTCCTTTCCACAGGCTGCTCTCCAGTCACACACTGCTCCAGAGTGGGCTTTTCCATGGAGTCACGGCCATCCTGGGAGGCTCTGCTCTTCCGCTCCCCTCCTTGGGCTTCAGGGGGACAGCCTGCCATCTCACCATGGGCAGCAGGGCCATCAGCCTCCTCAGGTGCCCCTCCTCCCCCTCCTTCTTCACTGACCTTGGTATCTGCAGAGGGGTTCCTCTCACATTCCAATCCCCCTCCTCACTGCAGGTTCCCCTTCTTAAATCTGTTCTCCCAGAGGCGCCCCCCCCGTCACTGGCTGGGTCAGCCTTGGGCAGAGGCGGGTCCGACTTAGAGACAGGGGAGCTTCCAGCAGCTTCTCACAGGAGCCACCTCTGCAGCACCCTCCCCTGCTACCAAAAAAAAACACCGCAACACACAAACCCATAACATAGAGTCTCATATATTTCAGTCCTTTACTAACTCAGCCTTACTTTCCACAGCATTGACTGAACAATTCTCTTATACTCATATTTTTCACAATGCCATTGCATCTTCCTCTTGATTCACTGCAATAACAAAAAAGGACCCTTTCTTCTTGCTACAAGTGTCAAATGTGACTTCTCTGAGTCACCAGTGGTCCCATATGCTTCTTCTCTCCAAGTCACAGCTGATGCCATTCTTTTGCTCTGCCGACACCCCAGCCCTTGTTAACACCAATCTGGTTCACCTTAAATGCTGTTTCTTGCAGATACTTATAAATTTGCCTGTATAATTGGTATTGAAACTTTTCCCTTTTTTTGTTTCAAATATCTTCTTTAAAGGCAATCTTTTCTTCAGCCTACAGGATACAGTCAGGGGCTCAAGGATGAAGAGGCAATGATCCTGCCCTGACTATCTCTTGATTCCTGATCCTGCCACCCTCAATTTCTTCATCATTTGAATGTGTTGGACTCTTTTGTTGTTGTTCTTTTTTTTTTCCTCATTTTTTCATAGTGTATCGGGTTTATGTGGCAAGGTTTTGGTAGCAGGCGGGGTTTAGAGGGGTGGCTTCTGATGAGAAGCTGCTAGAAGCTTCCCCTTTGTCTGACAGAGCCAATACCAGCCGGCTCTAAGGCAGACCCACCACCAGCCAAGGCCGAGCCAATCAGCAATAGTGGTAGCACCTCTGTGATAACATATTTCAGAAGGGAAAAAAGTTGTGGACAGGCAGAAACGGCAGCCAGAGAGAGGAGTGACAACATGTAAGAGAAACAACCCTGCAGACACTGAGGTCAGTGAAGAAGGAGGGGGAGGAGGTGCTCCAGGTGCCAGAGCAGAGGTTCCCCTGCAGCCCGTGGGGAAGACCATGGTGAGGCAGGCTGTCCCCCTGCAGTCCACGAAGGTCCACGGTGGAGCAAATATCCACCTGCAGCCCATGGAGGACCCCACACCGGAGCAGGTGGATGCCTGAAGGAGGCTGTGACCCTGTGGGAAGCCTGTGCTAAGCAGGCTCCTGGCAGGACCTGTGGATCTGTGGAGAGAGGAGCCCACAGAGCAGGTTATCTGGCAGGACTTGTGACAGCGTGGGGGACCCACGCTGGAGCAGTTTGCTCTTGAAGGACTGCACGCCGTGGAAGGGACCCATGATGGAGCAGTTCATGAAGAACTGCAGCCTGTGGGAAGGACCCACTTTGGAGAAGTTCATGGAAGACTGTCTCCCGTGGGAGGAACCCCACGGTGGAGCAGGGGACGAGTGAGGAGTCCTGTCCCCTGAGGAGGAAGGAGTGGCAGAGACAACATGTGATGAACTGACCGTAACCCCCATTCCCCATACCCCTCTGCTGCTGGGGTGAGGACGTAAGGAATTTGGGACTGAAGCTGTGCCCGGGAAGAAGGGAGGGATGGAGGGAAGGTGTTGTGAGATTTCATTTTACTTCTCATTACCCTACTCTGGTTGATTGGCAATAAATTAAGTTAACTTTCCCCAAGTTGAGTCTGTTTTGCACATGACAGTAATTGGTTGAGTGATATCTCCCTGTCCTTATCTTGACCCACAAGCCCTTTGTTATATTTTCTCTCCCCTGTCCATCTGAGGGGGTGGGGGGAGTGACAGAATGGCTTTGGTGGGCACCTGGCATCCAGCCAGGGTCAACCCATCACACATAGCTATCACATGACTGCTCTAATCTGCTTCTTTCCAAATACAAATATCTCCACATGGAATTAAAAGAACTGGGTTAGTTCTTTACCCATGCTACACATTTGCTCTGCTCTGCTCTTGATTTTTCTCTGTTGTTCAAGCACCATATGCTGAAGGCTACTTGTGTACATTAGTCAAGTATTATAAGGTTGTACAGCAGCATCACAGGAAGATTAATTGGTCTCCAAAAAGTACATACATATGTGCTATGGAAAATGTCTAGTATTTCTGTCTTTTTCTTACCATCTTTGACTTTGTCTTGAGTTCTCTGACTTTTGGTAAAAGAGAGGAAGTTAGATAAAAATACTTTCATTAGGTGATATAATATCACTTAAGTTACCAAAGGAATGAAGCTATCACACCCCTCAAGGATGCATTAGAGTGGATTACGGTAATACCTCGAGGGTCAAGATAAACTTTAAATATCTTATCTCTTCCATCTCAGGAGCGAGCCTGAGGCATTATCTCTTAGAAAACTTAACCTAAATTAGTGAGAGAAGAGACAGACAGAGAACTCAAATAATCCTGAGTAATTGGCAGAATAATTCTTCAGCCTTTTGACTGAAGAGATACAAAATAGCGCAATTATGGAATTGAAGGTAGAACACTAAAAAAATCTTTCTCATTATGTGAGTATCAAGCATTTAGCTCTAGCTTCACCAAAACCTCAGCTTCTCCTGAGCAACTCCTTCTCAGGTAGTTAAAGGCAACACTGCATTCTCCAAGCACTTTTTTTGACTAAAGCACA
The DNA here is from genome assembly GCA_013401275.1 of Pandion haliaetus. Classification (NCBI taxonomy): domain Eukaryota; kingdom Metazoa; phylum Chordata; class Aves; order Accipitriformes; family Pandionidae; genus Pandion; species Pandion haliaetus. Next base: position 114,314 of record VYZV01002892.1, on the reverse strand, counting down.
AATTTCTCCATTTGCACAGGACCCTGCAAGCACTTCCACCTGGGATTCAGGCAAAGTCTCATCTTTGCCTAGTGGCACCACCATCTCTGGTTTCAGACCATGTCCAAGATAAAAATCCAACTCATTTGCTTGAATAGTAGAATTTTATGCTTTTATGTTCCAGATTTCCTGGCTCAGATCTGAGTGCCTCATATGAGGTGTTGCAACATATATGAAAGCCTGTGCTCCAATACACTCTGGATACCTTAAGTTATGCTGCCAGGCCATTTTGGAAATGCTCCTTGTAATACCACTATGTACCCCACCAGTGCATGCGTACGCACATGTGCTGGGACATACAGTCTTGAAGGCACACCTATATGTTAAAGGGTTAACCTGCAAAATTGAAAGTCAGCATTTGCAGTATATCATGTTACTATTTGAAACTCTTGCAAAGCTTTTTGTAGCAGATTCAGAGACATGAGATCAAGATCTCCACCACATTCAAATCTCATTCAACTGCCTTTTTTAAAAGCATCTGAATGTCAGTACCTGGATTAATCACCTATTTTGGACAGACAAGATTTTAATACATATTTATACATTTAAAAGTTAAGTGCTTGAAGCTTATATGAGAATTTCAGAGGACATTTATCATGATCCTTACAATGAAGAATTTTTGCCATAGGATTATTAATAGACTTTGGGGAATAATTTTATATTATATAGAAATCTTTTGGATAATTCATTTAGCTGTGTCCTAAAGAAAAGCCAATAGTGAAAAGAAATTCAGTAAAGCTGTGCTAAGACAGTGCTTTGTAAAATTAATGCTATCTGATTACATTTTAAACAAAGACACATTATTTAAGTACATACAATTCAGAGTCTCCCTAAAAGCAACAACATCCCTAGGGATGAAAGGTATTGACTGCTTTTCTTCAAGGAAATTCTATGTAACATCTGCTGTTTGATTTAAGATGGTAATGTGGCACTTATTGAGAATAGTAAAATGAAATTAATAGAAGAAATTTAAATGAAATGTTTCTGGCAGTGAAACTTTCCATGCTGTCAATGATTGCCTTCTAAAGCTATAGAAGCTCCATTGCCCAAATAATTTCTAAATTGTCTTTCATCAAATAATGTTTTTAAGAGTGAAGAAAGAAAGTACAAGTGATCTCTCCTGAAGGTGAGATTCTAGTGCAGTTGAAATCAATGGCAAAATTCTCACTGATACGGCAGAAACAGATGCTTTGTCTGCTGGCTCCTCAGAAATATTTTCTGTGGTGAATTTTCTGTGGTGTGTAGTGAATTATTAGAGAAAAAAGACCCTCTCAATACATTAGAGGGATATTTTAAAAAGCAGAAAATAATATTGCCTTTCTTTTCCTTTAACTTCTACCCTTCATTCCTGCTTCCTACTTAGGGAAAATACAGCAAGTGCTCCTGATGATGCAGTGCTTTGTAGATGAGGTGAATGTACTTACTCAGTTTGCAGTTCCATGGAAGGGACTCAGCTTCATCTGCTAATTTCAGAAAATCTCATTATTTTTCATTTGGGATAGGTCACTAGGGACTTAGCCCACTTCAGTTTCACTTAACTTTTATTTTTTAATTAGTTGGAATTTTAATAACTCTTCCAGAAAGCCATGAGGAACTATGCAGTCTCCAAAGTAAGTCTGGAGAGGATTTTAGCCTGAGAGAATTCCTTTCTGCTTCTTGCACAGGAGATGGGATGGCTGAGTTCCTGCACAGCTATTTGTGAAAACAAAATACCTTCATCTTTCACAAACAAATTCCTCCCTAATGTTTTCCTGACTGCCTACTCCCTCCACCCAAACAGGGTATTAAGTTAAGAAGGTGATATTACATGTCTTTATAGAATTGGTGAGATCCATTCTGGAATAGCACCTCTGGTCATAAGGGATTTTTTTTAAAAAAAGTCTGTTTAAAAATCCAAATCTTAGATTGAAGACTGGAAGAAAGGAAATTCTGATAAAGTTAAGGAACTCAATATTTTAACTGTTTAGAAGACCAAACAGTGATATGATTATAGTAACTGTAATTATCTTCAAGGGAACAAAATGCCAATTGCTAGGAAAAGGTCTTGCAATCCATTGAAAAATGCACAATAACAATTACTGCTTGAGTATTAAAGATGAACAATTTTAATTTAAAAAAAAATCACTAAGTTGCATCATTGCAGCCATGTGAACCAGGCAAGTATTTGTCTTTACTGTACTTTTAACCTTTTATTTTAGTTCAGATTAATCAAGTTATAAATTGAAGGAGGGAATAAGTAGATGACAACTAGTACTTAGTTATATAAGATCCAATGATCCACTCTGGCTTAAAAGGCATAATAATCCATATATAATGTCAACACTCATCAGCACTAAAAAATCCTGCATGAAAAGGAATGTCTAGGTAACTGTATATTAATTGCATAGTAATAGATTAATGATAACAGTCACAAGGATATAAGTTCCTTTCAGAGTATCTGGGCAGTCAACATGAACTGCATAAATGTTAAAAGAAAGACAAATTTAAAAAAGAAACAAGGAAAGCCTGCACAGTTAGCATGACCAGGGATGGATTTCCATGCACAGTTCTTCCTTAGTTTGTGCAAAGCTAACCTAAAGTTTGGGTTAAGTTTTTTTTTAGTAAAATAAGTAAATTCTCAATTTCTGAAAACAAGTGTTCTTGTGATCAAACTAAGTGGCTTCCTGATTTATTGAAACTGCCAACTAATTAATTGTAATATGATTAACGAATACAATTTTTATTCATTTTTTTCTTTAATTATTTCATACTTAGGTTACTAAAATGGTAACATTAGAAAAATCTTTTTTTTCTTGTCACTGTTGTTCATTCTTTTGTTTTAATTAAATCACGGTCATTTGCTCAGTTTTGGCTTTACAATTCAGTTCTGCTCTTTCTAGGTCATTCCTAATGAGCATACCTAACTAAAAGTCATAGTCATAACAGCTGGATTTACATAAATTTAGTTTCCAAAAATTTGGAGAAGCTTTACCTGGAAGGGTAACAGAGCTTCTCTGCCACGGCTGGGTTTCTGGTGCAGGTGGATGCATCACACACAAACACAGACTGAGTAAAATCTGCCAATAAGGAGTCACCTTGTCTCTGTGAGTCTCAGCATTTTCTTCCTTGTGCACAGACCTTGTGCAGAGAACTGCTGAATCACACTAACGGGCTGAGAATGAAGCAGCAGCATTTATTTTATTCTCTCTACTCTCTCTCAATTAACCTTTATTTCTGTAGCTTTCCTTCAGGATAGACCTTTCTAATGTGCCAATAAATAAATATATCAAGTGGAGATCTCCTGCATCTCAGCTGCACAGAGGCTGCTTTTATTCGGGTGAAATTGAATCATGTGAACTGTGCTGAGACACTTTAGTCCCTTTCATTCACAGTGCATGAAGCTGACTGAGGGATCAAAGCTACCAGTGAACTGAAAAACTGGCACTTGCAGCCTGGATGAATACTCTGGGATGCCATTTTTAAGAAAATGAAATGAAATATGTGACAGGAAAGCAGGTAAGGGCCTGATAAATGGGAGACAGGATGAAAAAGCAGGAGCAGAGAAAAAACTCTCATGATGAAGCATCATCCAGAAAAAGAAAAAAAAATTTTAAAAAAGAAAAGGTAGCAAAGAAAGAACTATAATAAAACTAACCAGTAGACAACCTTCTGAAATGGCTGAGGATTATGAGCAGCCAGATATGCACCTTGTGTTCAGCTGCCAGAAGAGCACCCTCAAAGATCCGCAGCATGGGCTAAGCTGTGTCTCATTCATACATTCCCCCATACCATCATGTCCTCCGGGGGCACCACAGTACACGGGGGTAAGGGAAGGCTGGGGAGGAATTCGCAGACACTCTCAGGAGCATGACTGTAATGTCATAAGGTACTTCTTGGGAGGCATGACCAAGGGAGGAGTCATCCCACACGAGTATCCAGGTCTACTCTGTGGCTTTGCCATCTGCTTTATGAATGCACAGGCAAAGCCCTAAGTTAAGGTGCTTGAAAAATCTCTGGGTATTGGACAACTACAGTGCAACAAGTATGGTAAATAACAGTGTGCCACAGTGAAGAGGCAGGTGGTAAAAACAGGGCTACATATTGCAAATATGCTGCTGAAAGGCTCAGCACACTTGGCATCTTGCCTCAGCTCTCACCTTACCGTGGCTAGCTCACTTGTAACCGACTCATGACATGAGAAGTAATTTCAGGCCTTTCAATTTCAGATCAGGGTCCTCTGTAAACTGATGTAGCCTCACTTTCTGAATCACAGGGTTGGATTTCATCCTTGCTGTTTCAGCTGGGTTACATCCTCTGAAGATCTGAAGAGTTTCACCATTGGCACACTTATTCACATCAGCGTATGACAGCATGCTTATAATTTGTGGAAACTGATAAAGCTCTTTGGGCATTTCCTCTGCCTGGGATTTGTCCTTTAGTGTTTCTGGATCTCCTTCTGCATGCTGAGGGCTTTTGTAGCACAGAGCCCAGGGAACCACCAACTTTGAAGTCTTCAGAGTACCTCAGTCACACTTCAGCTGTAAGTAATTGCCTTCCCATCAGTACTTATGTTTGTCCGAAGTTTTAGTCACAGAGGTCATTTTTTGCAGTCAGCAAGCAAACATTACTTGTCTTCCGCTAATTTCCTTATCTCTCTGGCAGAAAAAATCCTCCACAGGGCTTCTAGCAGACAGTTGGGTAGGGAACAGTGGTGAAATAATAAGGGTATAAATAATCCCCATTGGAGAACAGGATCTTTGGTAAAAAAGCCATACATAAAAAAGGGTGTTTGATCCCATACAGTGCTTTTGCGTATCATTTCATCATATAGAAATTATAAAGTCCTTCTGTAAGGACAGTGCTTGTGTACCAAGCTAGAATTCCCCATAAGAATATACAAAAACACCTTGTTGCTTTCCTGAAGACACCTTCAATCTATTTACCAGAACCTTGACAATGGTGGACTTGTTAATAAGCAAAAAGCACTGCTTGCCATTTCATCATATGTTGCCACACCAATTTTTTGTATTCCTGTCTGTTTTTTTGCAAACTGTCATCTATTGCCTTATACCTTGGCTTGTAAACTTTGGTGTTTCAGGGACTATTAATGTTTTGGCATCTCCTGGATGCCTCAAGTCCCTAGTAAATTACAAATAATTAATATTATTGAGGAGGCATGTGGGCTGATGATGTGCCCTCTCTGAATTAGCTTTCTAAACTGAAGAAATAACTAAGCTATACTTGGTGTAGTTTTTGTAATTTTTTAATACTCCTTTTTTGGATGCCCTTTTCCGATTGCTTCTTATTTACCTTTACATAAATGATGTAAACATGCAGAGAATGCTGACAGCTCTGCTAATTAATACCAGGGCATAATTTTTCAGTGCGTGTTCGATTTTAATCTCTTTTCATGCCTTCTTTCAAAGTCAGAGTACATTTTTATTTCTGTAAAGTTCATTTATTTAGGCAGCTAGAAAATGTCATTTCCTTTAAAAACAGTAGAAGAGTCGCCTCTCCTGTCCCCCCACCTCCTACACATTCAAAAGGTTACAATTTTCTTCTGTGATTCCCTCTATAGGGAATGTTATATTGGTACTCTTTGGCAGTGCTGTAGTCAAAATATGCACTTAAATACAGACACTCAGTAAAGTAAAAGCACATAGGAAGTTGGAGTTATTGATTTTTTTCTCTTTAAATGAGGCATTTTATGACTCAGAGGATTTTACTGAAAGTCCACATTGTCTAGTTAAAGTAGCAGTGGAATTCTTGTGGGGGCAAAAACACAATACTAAATGTAATTTTTTGTTTTCCTCCCAGGCTGTAAATGTGGTTCTGTATTTGTCATCAAGGTGACACCCTTTTGCTCTAATAGCCATCCTCTGCTTTTTTAATCCTAGTATCTTAAGGAATGTTTCACTTTTTGGCTGTTATTAATACTGTGTTACAGAACCAGATGGGATCTCTCCAGAGAAATTTCTACAGGACTTTAGATCTAAACTGCTCCAGATGTGACAGGAGCTGCCAGACCCCACAAACTCCAGGATCTGTGCCCTCTTCCTTGCAGGTGCCCTCTGAGACAGGGGTCCCTCCATCCCAGCCTGAGGGATGCAGCTGTGGCTGCTCCTGCTCACAGGTCCAGCCAGCAGCAAGGCTGAGTGTTGTCTCACACACACACACCCTCCCATATACAGAGGATGCTAACACTTATGTGTCTGTGTGTTTGTCACTTTGCATGTAATTTGTTATTTCTTTTACACTTTTACCACATTTTGGTCCTTAACCAAATAACAATGAACCAGGTGATCTCAGACGGTTCACAGCTTTATATAAACAACTGAAAAAGGCAGAGGTTGTGAAAAGGAAAGGATTAAGGTTATTCATCTCTCTTATATTTTTACCAATATTTCATCACTTGTTATGATCGTGAAACGTGATGAAAAAATTGAATGTTCATTTCAAACCCTTTTAAGGAAACAAGTGAGCAAAAACAGACTCCAAAAAGGCAGAACACTGATTTTTAAACTGATACTAAATCCTTTGTGTCAGGTCCGGTCAATACTAAGATCCCTGTGGCTATTGTGTCACAGTGTCTGATGAGACCTGCATTTTTATTTGATTATGGTATTCACTGTAAGCCAAACTCTCCTGCTTCATGTGGCTTGGACAGAGGAGAGTTTGCAGCCCTCAGAAGGCACACGGTTCATACAAGAGATATGGGACCTGCAAAACATCAGCATGCCAGAATACCTGACCACAGCTTTCATGAAGACAGTACAGCATGGCAGTAAAATACAACTTAGTGCTGAACTGATTCAGAATGGAATATTTTGTATAAGCACGATTTGCAATCATTTTCAAGCAACTAGCCATTAAGTAGTTAAATGCTGCCTTAAGGTTTTGCTGTTGTAAAACTATTCTCTTCCTGATAACATAAAACTTTCTGGATAGCACAACAGGAAATTCAGTTATGATATAAAGAAACTAAAAGCCAGGACAGAAAAGCAAGCAGCATAAAGCAAAACATCATGCTTGTGGTGACAGAGAATATATGCCATTTGGTAAACGTGGCACTCCAGATCCTTACTTGCAAGTCAGGATTGCACTGAGTTTACAAAATCTTCTGTGACACCCTCAAAGCTCAAACCTCCTGGCAGTCCAGTTGGATGAGGGTGTCATGAAAGCTACTAACCAGCACTTCAAACCCTCCACCAGTCTCCTGCATGGTCTTGGAATTGGGAGCAGAGGGGGAGGACAGGTAAATGTTCCCCATCTTCATTTGGATACCAGACACTGCCAGACATATTCAGCCCAGGCAAATTCTGCTTCCCAGTTTGACTGATGCACTCTTGCTGGTAGCGACACTGAAAAGGTAGATTTTGTCTTCTGGAGGGGATGTTTAAAAAAGGCTTGTAAAAAGCTTGGCAAATCACAGTTTTCTTTTTATATTTTTAGTCCCACCTATTTTGTGCTTTGCATCTCCTTTGTGTCATGGCTCGATTTGCCTGCTTCAGGCAAAAAGGGTCTGACTGAACAAAGAGGAACCCACACAGAGGTCCCACCATGGCAGAGACCTGCAGAGGCAGCTGTGGCAAGGGAAACAAGCAGTGGGAAGGTGTGTGCATTCAGGAAATCCCACAGTTTTCTTCCATTACTCTCCCATACAGATCTGGGTAGTAATTTTTAAATCCGTAATGAGCAGTGGATCTAGGGGAATCAAAGTGTCACGTGCTGAATTCATGTCCCAGGGCAGTTTGGAGAGCAGGATGAAATCTAAAAACACTGTAGAAAAGGTAAATCAAAACTGTTTCCTATAGTATTAGACAGCAAAGTGTTAAACATACAGTTCATCTCTCCATCTGATGCAGATCAGTGGCTACACTGATATCAGCGGAACTGCAGTATTTTATAAATACAGTTTACTGTGATGTACAACACCTTAAACTAGAGGTTTGTGGTAGATTAAACTTGTTTCATTTTTTTATTTTATTTCTTTGTCATGTCAGTTTTTCTTTTGTTGTAAAGCCAGTGTTTGGGTTTAAACAGCCTTTCTGTACATTTAAAATCCTTAGACAAACATTTACACCAAGATGACATCGTCAGGCAGAATACAGAGAGTCACCACCACTCACTCCCTGCTCTCTGAAACAGCACAAACAGGTCTGGCAGATAGTGCCAGTGCCCTTCCATCTTTGTCATAAACGCTGCATTGAAACAACAACAAGCATAAATTGCACACACCTCCAAAGTTGAACTGGGGTGGAGAAAGGAAAGGAGAGGAAAGGGGAAAAGTCAAGTGGTTAGAAAAAGTAGTAAAAATGCAATCATGTTTTTTCAAGTTTCAAACAGACTAAGACTCATATTTGCTTTTCTTTGTGGTAGTCTCAGATATTGAACATCTAATTATCTTAAAGCATATGCATGGCAGTGTGGTATGCAATACTCAATTTTCTGATTATCCCAAAATGGCATTGTAAATTAAAAAAATTAAACTGAATAGTTTGCTTAATAACAAGACTGGTACACAGTTGAGTTCTTTAATGAACTACATTATTTTTCTGTTCAAGTTCAATTTCACATTGTGTTTTTTAAAATAAGTCTCACAGTGAGACTGATTTGTATTGTGTACACGTACATCCAGTGAGTAAAAGGGATCCAAAAAATTTGTGTGAACTAAAAGATGGCAGGATAGACTTTCCATGCTTATTATCTTTAACAATCTCTTCTGTTCCTTAATCTCCCCTCTTATTTTCAATATCTGACCAAACAATCTGAAGATTTTTTGGCATTTTTTGTTTAAATAAATTTTAAACAATTCTGCTAATTATTTCAACTTCTGTGAAATAATCACAGTTGTGTTACTGTAGCCAGTTGTGTAGTAGCAGCCAGTCAGATCTGAATTTCAGGGTTTGCTAAAGTATGTCCTATGCATCCATACTTTGGGATGTGCTCCTTCCAGACCTAACTTCACATTCTTTGAGAGTATAATTTCTTTCTTTCTTCTTTGGTGTAAAAACATTAAAATCAGTAAAATAAAGCTACTCTAGATAAGCTGGGCTACTTGACCTATCCCATGAGCAAATGAACACACGTGAACTTCAAATCTTCCCACACCATGTCCCCAGCAGGAATTTGTAGAAGTTATTCCAGCCACTGACAGAATGAGTGAAGCAGCCCAAAGTTAAATGCTGTTTGCTGTGTCTCCCTAAAATTATCACGTAAAACATTGTTTGTTTAGTAATATCTTGTCCTGTGTTCTGTCACCATCTGAGTATGTTCACAGCTGGTATTAGTGCCTGCCAGTCATTTTGCCAAGATGTTTTGACTACGTGGGTTAAATGGTGATAGATAGCTAAGCCCCTTGTGCACAGGGTACGCTATTCAATCCCCTGTAGAGCAAGCTGACCCTGCTTATATCCCTGTTTGAGAGCTCAGCGGTATGCTCAGACAAGAAAGGAAGACTCTGGGAAGACTGGATGAAGCCGGCAAAATTATGAAGAGGAGCTTTTGTTTCCACCTCTGTATTCTTACTAAAAAAAACCCCTAATGTTTCTGATGGGAACTGTAGGCATAAAATAAAAGATTGATTTTACTGAAGTTCTGCTGAGGGTTGTGCTAAACAACAAGCTTACAGATGAAGAGGGGAGGTGTCTTTATCATGCAGCCTCAGACCTCAAGCTGCCAGGAGCTCACCGGCTCTAAGGAGGAAGGGAGAGGATGTAATGAATATATACTAACCTTCTGAAGCAGGATCTTACACGACTTTTTGCTAGCATTTTTTTCTAAGAGAAAAAGTCACTTAATGCAACTGCTTACTGCTTAATGTTAAGTAAAGGACAGGCTGTTTCTAAAATAAAATTTTTTCTACTATGGAATATAGCTTTACAGTCAAATAAATGGCTTCTTATTAAGAGATGCTCAAACAACTTCAATTTTTGAGGCCTGAACAAAATTTTCAAGACCAGAAATCCTTTGTAACTTTATCCTCTTTTTTCTTTATGCTATAATCTCAGATGCCAGGCATGGACATGTAGAGACATACTTTATCCACACCAATATTCAGTATAGTGTAATTCACAGTACCCACAGCCTAAGAAGCAGGCTGTGAAATGAGAGAAGGCTGCTCATGCCACGACAAAATGAGATGAAGACATGCTCATATAATTTCTCTTCTGCACAGTTAACTTAGTTTCAGAGCCAGGAAGTGACAAAACCGTGGTTTCACTGACTTTCCCCATAACCCTGTAGAGAGTCGTAGGAATGAAAGCAGAGCAGTCAGTCCGTGCCACTTAGATGAACTAGGGCACCAAAGGCACTTTAATTGGCATTATATGCAGTACTAGAATATTTTACAGCAGTGCCCTGAAATGCTGTATAGCAATAAACATGCAATCATAATCAAGCATCTTACTACCAATTATAATAGCAATTAGGAAAAACATCACAAACCCTACTTTTCAAAGTAAACAAGACTTATCTGATTGAGTAGTTGGTTCCGGTTTCCACCCCTTCTCCCACCTTCCTCCAAAATTTTCAAGCTTACTGGTGAATTTCAGCCACATTTGATGAAGTGGGGTAGCCCTCAGAGAAACTGGGGTGCAGCAAGTTTCTGACAAATGAAGGAAAAGATTCAGGTGAGTATCTTCAACAGAAGGTTGATGTCTGTATTTTGTGTTCAGCTATATTACCTAGCTAGAACCCATAAGAGGTGGTGCGAGAGGAAATGAGGTTTTGTAAAATCTCTGCTTACTGTAGAAATTGGTTTCTTCCCCAGTGAAGAGATATCTTATTGGTAAAACTGATAGAATAATTATTTTAAAAGGCTTTATTTTCCTGGATGTCATGAACGAGATGATAAGAAGTACTATCATTGATTCTTGCTGCTGCTTGCTAAAGATTGTCTCCCAAACTCACTCTTGCCCCTTCAAAAGCTGAAAGCTGTTATTATACCGTTATTCTTCTCTTGGGCCTCTCTCTGTATGCAATTAACAATGAGTTAGGCTCTCATGTGAGGACAGATGGAAATGTAAACACAATGCTCCAATTAACGGAAGGAAGGGCTTCCAGAAAAAGTGCCAGGGAATTCACTCACTTCTTCCATTTGGCTTTATTCAGAGCACAGTCTGCTAATTCCAGTTCAAAGGGCCTTTGTTTTATCAGCTAGACCAGTCTGAAAATCATCTGTTGTCTTCTGATGCTATAGAGTCACACAAGTAGGTGTGGTCAGATTCTGGGAATCTTAGAAATAGGAAAGAATGATAAAGAGGCTGTATATGAATATTCCAATTACAAATATCTAAAGGATAGTAAGTAAAACGTATAGAGTAGGAAGTTTAATAAATAGTTAAATACATCTAACTAGAAAGTAAGCAGAAACAACAGGAAACATGAGCAAATATTTTATTCACAAAAAATAGAAAGGAAAGGTTTCTTTTTACACACACTGCGACCCTTACTTCTTTTTTTTTTTTAAAAAAAGTATGTGAAAATACCAACATTTTCAGTAAAAAAAAAAAGTTGCATCAAATATGTCTGACCGAACCTAAGGTCAGCCAGAATTTAAAACCTCCTACAGGACCCTATACTGTTTATGACTGTTCAGCTAATTCCTCCATCACACTTTATTTATGCCTGCAACAGTTGATATCAGCTATGAATGTTCTGTAGTAACCAGTACTAAATGCAAGCAGCTAGGAGACTATGTCAGCAAGGGAATCAAATTCTGCAGCCACTGACATGAAGACACTTCAAGAGAGCCCTTTCAACATCCTCAATTTTTTCCATCCAACTATTAACCTCTCTTCCCTACTCACCCCCACAAACTCTTCCTTTTTCTTGGTCATGCCACTTCATTATTCCCTCACTTACAAGGGAATGCTCATGTATTCAGAAGAGGTGGGTAGCTGCAAGTGCAGTCAGTGCTGGAGGCAGCCCCTGCACAAGCACACCAGGATTCTTGCTTGGTCCCTCCAGCAGTTCTCTCATAAGCATCCTCTCCTGTCCTCACTACTCTGGAAGCCATTGAGGTGGGACCTCTGCGCTGGGGTCAACACAATGGCTTTGGTTTGCTGTTCTCCTTTAGTCTGCAGTGATGAAGCACAGGACCCCTATGTGAAAGGGATCTCCAGACAGCACCAGCTACAGCATTTCTATGCACTGTTATTCCTCTCCCTGTTTCTTCATCTTCCTTTTTGCCTTGTTGTACCCGTCTTCCATCTCCCAGTTCCTTCCAAACAAACAGCCTGTCCTTAATTACTTTTTCCCTTTTGTTCAGTTCTGCTATCTCCATACCCAGATTTTGTATTTCTGATACCATTACCTAGTTCACCTTGGCCTTACATGGTATTATTGACATGATTAGGCACTGCTGCCCTGCAAGCCTCAACTCCCCAGAAGGCTCCCTCAGTTACCTCTCTGAAGTCTGGCAATCAGTCACACACTTCCCCTTAACCATCTGCAAAATCTAGCCACCTTGCAGTGCTCTTTATAACTTTTGTTGGCTTCTTACTGTTATCAACACAGCCAGCAATTTTTTCATGTCATATGCAGTAGCTTCTCATGCTCTGTTCAGTTATGTAGACTTCAGATCAGCACCTATTCATTTGCTTGCAGCCTTAACAGCATACATAGCCCAAAAGACAGATGTCCATTAATGCCTATCAGTACAGATACAAATCCTATCATCACATCGATGAAGAGAAGCTCAAAACATCAGCCCATCACTGAAGCATGCAGTCTGATCATGTCTTCATCTGACAGCATTGTAAACTGGAATGGGGAGCAGGGAGAAGACACATGTGAATCTAATCAGCACCAAAGCACTAGCCTTATATTGCAACAAAATGCAGAATCAGAAAGCCTCCTCAAGTTTTTCCAGAGCATTTGTACGTCCACAGACATGTTTTTTCTAGAGGCAGTGGAGGCACTCCTAGCCATTTCTGTCAGAGAATGGCTATATGAATCACCTCTCAAGTTACAGTGCAGGGATCGCGAGCTTCTATTTTACAGAAGCTCTGTACCGGATGGATGGGGCCATAACATGCAAAGAGCCTAGAAAAGACTTGGTGCTTGATTCCAGGTGGTGTTAGGTAGCTCAGAGCTCTAGCACAAGGTAAATAAAAATACTCTCTCTCACATTTGTATCACATCAAATGATTTCATACCCCAAGACACTTCTATTTTCCTCCTTAATCCTTCATCTTGTCCAAATTCACTGCTAATAGCCATAAAGAAAAACTTAACATCACCACAACAAGCATTCAAGATGGTTAGGAAGTGCAAGATCCCTTCTTATGCAGGCAACAGTTGAAAAATTCAGCAGGAAAGCTGAGACTTGCTGGTTGTAATTGCTGCTGCTAGGCACCCTGCCAGTTCCCTAACAGAAGGTTATGTTACATGCTGTGTATACAGCAACGACATGGAGGAATGGAAGAAGCTTAAACATATCCTGTGTCAGTTCCTCAGCTGGTATGAATCAAAATAATGCCACTGACACATATGGGTCAAGCCTTCAGCCCTGCTCAGGGAAGGTTGTTTTCTATCATGTTCAAGTACTCCCAAGCAGTATGGCTCATGGGGAGAAGCTTGTCTGACTTGCATTAAGAAAGTGATTGAGGAAAATATTTAACATCTGTTTTGACAGAAGAAGACAGGATTCAATGCTGTGACAAGACTTGGGCTCAGCTCAAAAGTTTTCTTTGGTGAGCACAAGGAGATTAATTGTTGGGCGTCTTTGATCCTGTAAGTGTTAAAGTTGGCTAGTCTTTGTCTTGTCATGGTTTCAGCATGAAGACCTTGGACCTGAGCAGGTTGCAGAAGAAACTAAGATGTAGTTAACACAAAGCCTTTGTCACCTGTTATCTCCATGGATGATAAGCCATTGCAGAAAGACCGTAAGATGTGCTGAGATATCTGAGATCAGTGAGTTGAAGAGCTATCAAGGAACACATCAGAATAACTGTTACCTGCTCTCCAACATGAAAGAAATAGAACAAGAGTGAGAAAAAAAGAACGCTAATTGTAGAAAATTACTTTGCAGGTAGTTCAGATCCTGTAAGACCACCCAAAAATAAGGAAAAAAAAAAACCCTTAGGATCTCACTAGTAATTTATTTTGTCTCTCACACTAGCCCAGCTCCATTAACTCATGGATCTGCTGGTTTATTGTACCCTGGATATGCCAAAGAAGATGGATTTATAGTGTAAGTGGCCTGATAAGTGTTAAATGATACAGCTTCTTCCCCTACTAATCAAAGAAGCAGCTTCTTTTAGACTAACTCACAGTCAATATTTCTACTCTCTTCTATTTGCCTAGTTTACTAAAATCCCTCTTGGCACTAGAACAGAAGCTATGTTGCTACTGCAGAGAAATCAACAAATAATTTTAAAGTGGTCCAGATATTAGAGCAGACTGAAGTGGGAATAGGCCAGCCAGAACCAAGAGAACTTGAAAGAGAGCTGCAACCAATTGGTTGGACTGTAAAGGAATACTTTAAGAAACTGTGTAATAAGCTATTACTATTTTGAAAGCATGCCTGCATGTGCAGAGTTGCAGGGAGGGGAGATGTTAACTTTGTTTCCCAGCTTCTATCAAGTGTTTCAGTGAGACCCCCTTTCCCCTCTGTTTGAGAGGTAATCCTGCCAGGGCTGTGCCTCTGGGATATGTGCAATGTGGCAAGGTAGAACATATCCATTTTTTAGGCTGACAGTTTCTCACCTTCTACAAGTAGTAAATTAATCATGAGGATTTAATTGGACTTGGACATATGAATATGACTATAGTTCCAGCCCTGGCAATAAAGAAATGACAGAACAATTCATTAGATACACTGCTGGTATTTAAGTCACAATGATGAGCTCAGTATCTTCCTTTTCTTATTATCCCAACAGCCATTTCTGTCAGCAGTATCCAAGGATACCTATATTTGCATGGAATTATGAGCTTCATTACTTTTCTTCATTCAGCATCACACACTGGGAAACTTATATTAAGCATAATCTACACTAAATTCTGCCACTCAGAAGCAGAACAGTTGCATGCACATTAATAAAATGATTATGCATATATATGTCAATATGCTCAACCACCATACGCCATCCTCTTAGAGTGTTGTAGAGAGGGAGGGCCTTGGCATAACTAGTGCTTATGTGGCTTATGAGAGTTTTAGCGAATTTAGTGAATTTAGGAAAACCATCTTTTGAGCATGAAGGCTGAGAGAGAGTGAAGAAGGTGGTCAGTCCCAATGAGTGTCAGCAGAGCACATCACCTGTTCACATCAAGCAATTAGCACACCCAAGACCCAAATGTAATTTAAACCTGAGGAAAGGGCAGCACACTTCATTGCATAGGAGCAGAGGAGAGAATTATGATATGTTGACCAGCATCAAATTATTTCCCTCTTCTACTGCCTCATTTCTCCTGGTTGGGACTGAGACCCAGGCTGGAAAGTGAGATCACACCTATTCACTGCTTCCTCGAATTGGAGGGGGGGTGGGGGGAATGTCTGTCTTGGCTGCACCACAAATCAGTTTGATAAAAAAAGCAAGTGGATTGAGGAATAACCATACTGTAGGTTAAGAAGAGCAAAAAATCACTATTGCAAACTTTTTAGTTCATGGCACGTCTTCTCCCTACCTGTTTAACCATGTGCTATACCTGCTGCCAGTCTCATTGCATTGCTGCTTTTCAGCAGTGTATCCAGGGATGCTCCTCTTTAGACCCCACTATGTTTTCTCTATATGTCACACAGAACCCAGGGACCAGTGAACAGCTCTCCCAGAGCTGGTACCAGGTGCCTAGGGTCTGCAACGTGAGCTGCTTCCAACCCTAAATCCCCTTCTCTTTCTCCTGGTAAGTCCTCTGTCTCCTAGCAACTCTGCACTACTGACCTTCTGGAAAGTCTTCACTGCTGTCCTAATGAACACCTCATGTAGGCATGAGTCAAGACACCTACAGTCCCTAAAGTCTAGTGCCTTATCAAGCCCATGGGTCTTTTCTCTCTGTCCTCATTGCCTAACCTCCAAAGGACAGTGTCCTGTGAGTTCTGCAAACCAAAGCAGAGTGCTACCACTTGAGTGTTCTTTGCCCCTCCCACACAAGTAGCTGTTAAATATGAGCTGGTGCACATCACCAGTGTCATTTTCTCAGCAGCCTTCTTCAGTGTCCACCAAACATGTAACTAGCAGGTCCATACTTTCATGAGCTTCATATCCTCCTGGAGAGGTCCCACACGGGTAGCACCTGCTGCACAGCCTCATCATTCAGGAGAGCAAACAGGAGGAGTTTCAAACACAAGAAAGTCTGCAGAGAGACAAGCAGTAAGGTACTGTGAATCATAAATATACCTTTTCCACTAAAGTTTTTAGCTTTTTAAGAACATCCTAACTTTGTTTCTTTTCTTAATCTGTTATCCGGATTCACTTTTTTTATTCAGGCTTGTTCCTCACGAGTACTTTAGAGTCAAATAGATGTCTTCTGGGCTTGCTATGTGCAACAGCTTCATTATAATCACAGCAGAGAGACATTAAGGCTAATTCTTTAGTAAGTAACTCTTTGTGTGGTATTCACCAGAGCATTTGATTCAGAAGCAGAAAAATGTGACTTAGACTTTTGCAAGTTCTTTCACACACCTTTTTAAGACTAAGGTGCTGATATTAGCTTAAAACATTTGAAAACTAAAGAGAAAGGTTTGCTAAGTGGCATCATTCACTGGATTTACTCACATTTTACAGCAGAGAACTCTATAGCAAAATTTGATTTGAAACATTCCTTATTGAATTTGATGGCAAAGAAGAAAAAAGAATTAAAAAACCAGAAAGTATTACTGCTTTAACTACATGCTATCAAACTGTAGTAAGTCAGATGAGCAAGTATTAGATAATTTGACTACAAGAGTTCTTAATAGACGAGAGATGGCGGTTTTTTCCAGGCTTGTCAAAGCTGGAACAACCCAGATATTGTGAGATCACTAAAGAGAAGTGAGTCAAATGCTTAAATCAGAAATATAAGTTAAATATAAACCCCCACCACATAATTGTGTGTAAATCTCAGCTGTGAAAGTCATTAGGTGGCTGTGTAGGAACTGCAAAGCTAATACACTCTTCCTCTTTTACTTCAACTGCAGGATAACCTAAATATTGTCCCTTTTATATATCACTTTCTGATAGACCTTTTTTTCCCAGACTGAAAATGACATGTGAATATTTCCCAATATTTGTTCAATCCCACTCAGGACTGTGGAGCATTTATATTGGATTCTCTTGTTTATGTTTTTATACAGGATGTGTTTGTATCAGAAACACAAAGTTAGTCACAAGACTTATGACATGTAACAAACTGCTGAACTTTCATAATCTGCATTCAGTTGCACATATGGTTTGTTAATAATGATTTCTTATTTCCTCCTCGCTGAAACAAGTAAGATGGAAAAATATTTTCTGGCAGAAAAATATGCCTAAAAATTAGGACAGAAACTAAAGGGAACCCACACAGATGTAGATCATCAAAATAAAGTTGAACTTCACGAATGATTGTTTATTCTAAATGAGAATTAATAGTGATCAGGAAGTAATTTGCAGACTCTAGTCAAACAGTGAAATATCTACTAGTCCTTTGAAATGTTTTATGGTTGTGGTGGCATTCATTTCATGTGAGTATTTTTAGTAAAAACTTGTATTATTTTACAACAAGTTCTAAGGACCTCATTTTTTATTCTTGCTGATGGTGCACTTTTTTCTTTCTTTTGCTGTTTCCATGAATCTACAAGCTGCTACCCTCCACCTATAACAGCAATGTGAAACATTATTTGAAAAGCTCACATAATACTACTTGAAAAAAATACATTTTTTTAAACCTGAGCAAATAAAAACGGACATCCATGCATATAACATTTTTACCTACATACAGAAACCGTTTCCCCACTCTGCTCATTAGCTCCATCTTAAAGGAGCTTGAAAAAGGACATTTTCTCTTTTTTCTTGTGGAAATTACTGAGTACACGCTGGACTTGGGCTGCTTTAATTGCCGTGTGATTTGTTGTGATTTAATATTTAGTCATCTTGTTTTATTCAGCCTTATCCTGTTACACAAACACTACACTCCCTCTTTTAAGGTACACATTCATTATAGGAACACTGTGAATTTAGATATCAAGAAAAAAGTGCCTACATAACCTGTATGTGATTTAACTATTCTCTGAGTTTCGCAGACCACAGAAGTGGCTGGGAAGGGCACACAGCCCTTTCAGAGGCATTGTAGGTCTGAAGATACAGGTTTTAGATATTTTTGCAAGAGTGGTCCTAAGTGGTTCTTGTCAAGATCAGATCCTCCTGAGGGTGTGATAGTGGTGGCATCACTAACCATTTTGTAAACAGAAAATTGAGAAAGAGGGTCGAAATCCTGGTGTTATAGAAGGCAGTGGTAGCCCTGTTATTGGCTTCACATGGATCAGTATTTTGTTCAGAGACTTTGGCTGCCTGTGAGACAGCCAGAAAAGAAACCATGCTCCAATGGTACCTTGACCTAGATGGTATCCTGTTTTTCAGGAGTCAGAAGAACAGTATGGAAATTTTCAACATGCTAAGAGAATCTCATTGCTTTAAACTTTTATTGCTCTTTGAGCTATCACTGTGAAGGAAATCACCAAGACCCACTTACTTGCACTAGAAACATTCTTGTCTAACTAATGTCTTACAAGGTTTAGAGAAAATTCATACATTCCTCTTCCTTTTTGCTGATTTTACATTGCAGCCAGAAATGCACTGTTTCAATGTTAGAGATGAGTCATAATTATCTGGATTTTCAACATATTATGGTCAGCAGGATGCATATGTGTTTGTGAACAACATTATGTTTTCAGAAACGTTTGAATTATTGGCATCTGCTATATATACCAATTTCATTAATTATCCAGTTTGCATGCTTTCACTTAATCTATTTTTAAGGAGCTGAATCAGTTATCTAAGTGGGTTATTGTTGTGGTTTAACCCCAGGCAGCAGCTAAGCACCACGCAGCCGCTCACCCACTTCCCCCCCACACCCAGTGGGATGGGGAAGAAAATCGGGAAAAGAACTAAAACTCATGGGTTGAGATAAAAACGGTTCAATAGAACAGAAAAGAAGAAACTAATAATGATAATGATAACACTAATGAAATGATAACAGTAATAATAAAAGGGTTGGAATATACAAGTGATGCACAACGCAATTGCTCACCACCCACCGACTGACGCACCCGGAAGACCCCGAGCTGCCACACGCCCGTCTCAGTTCCTAAAACGTCACATGGTATGGAATACTCTGTTGGTCACTTTGGGTCAGCTGCCCTGACTGTGTTCCCTCCCAGCTTCTTGTGCCCCTGCAGCTTTCTTGCTGGCTGGGCATCAAAGGCTGAAAAGCCTTGACTTTAGACTGAACATTACTTAGCAATAACTGAAAACATCAGTGCGTTATCAACATTCTTCTCATACATAGCTCAAAAACATAGCACTGTACCAGCTACCAGGAAGACAATTAACTCTATCCCAGCTGAAACCAGGACAGTTATCAATTTAGGCTGCCAGACTCTTTTCTTATGTCTGAATAAAATCATACTTGCTTAGCTGTTGTAGCTGTGCATCAAGTTAACAGACAGTACAGACGCTTACAGAAAAATTACTTACAGACTAATATTTTAATTAGTCTCTTCCTGAAAATGCCATGAACACTAGGCTAAGGCTAATGTCATTGCTAGTGTGTAAATCTGCCACCTGTCAAAAAAGTATTGATCTTTAAATTAGCAGAGAGGTGGCCTCCTAAATTCTGGTTTGGGTGTTAAGCTCTAAAATCTTTCATACAGGGCACATCCAGTTGTTGCAACACATTACCCAGGAAAGGAAGAAATAAAGTCTGTAGCAAAGCAACATACTTCAAGATCCCTACTCTGCCTGGAGCTCATCATATCAGTGCAGGTATAGTGGAGGTCTATGGCAAGTAATGCCCAACAACATTCGGACAACAAGCAGTTACGATGATTTACTTACTCCCCTGGGTAACCTTCACTGATGGAGCTGTGATGTGCAGTTTAAGTGTTCTTGATATTGAAACCCCCATCACAAAAATGGACAGTAAATTACTACTTCCATCACTGCTGAGTGCAGTCATATGTTTTACAGATGAGCAAAGTTGCAATTACAATCTCTTACAAAAGGTGAATCACAAGCAAAATATACTATCACTTCACAGTCAACTGACAGGGACACAACTATATGAATTTTATTTCTGAATTTTATTTAGAGAAATGTGCAAATTTGTTTTTCTAAAATCACTCTCATTTTTTCTTCTTTTCATAGCCAACAAGAGTAACTGTTGCTTAAAAACCTGAAAGAACTTGAAAATGACCATCTGATGTTTTAATGAGAACTGTTCCTATATTCTGATTGAGTTTTGTCCTGTGTCCTTCAAAACTGACTACAGTTAGAACTAAGGAGTACATGTATCATGAAATGTATTTAACTATATCAAGAAGCAGTGAACATACAGATTTCCCCCCTGATTTTAGGAAAGAAGGGAAAGGTTGTAGAGAGGCAGACTGAGGCAGGAAAACACAAGCAAGCTGGTCTCCAAGGAGATTTAGAGAAAGAATGAAAAGAAGGATTAGAACAGGAAATTAGTGAGTACCATATGAGAGAGGTTTTCCAAAAGTCAGACCGGGTTGTAAGTGACAGAAATTGAGGAAATGGGGAAGAATAAAATTGATATGAGATTGTGGCATTAGAGTGTTGGTCTGCAATATTACATTGGCCCACTTCTGTTTTGATTGATGGCTGCTGTGTAATGTGCCTGGTCAACAAAAGCTGATGACAAAAGGCTAAAAGGTAAAGGTCACTTGGTGCTGGGGATGACAGCAGTAAGGTGGCAGGCAGGTTCACTGACAAGAGCAAACTCTTCCATATAGAACACCATAGTTATTTCTCCTGATCATCCTCACAATAGCAATTTGAATGGTGGAATGCCAGATTGCCAGATTGTGACCATGACCTTGAGGCATTGCATAAGCAGTGATGTCACATAAGAGTGAAGCACTACACAAATAAATGGGGAAACTAGAGTTTCTGGGTAAACATGTACATTGGGTTTCTGTGGCAAGGTTTTGGTAGCAGGCGGGGTTGCAGGGGTGGCTTCTGATGAGAAGCTGCTAGAAGCTTCCCCTTTGTCTGACAGAGCCAATACCAGCCGGCTCTAAGGCAGACCCACCACCAGCCAAGGCCGAGCCAATCAGCAATAGTGGTAACACCTCTGTGATAACATATTTCAGAAGGGAAAAAAGTTGTGGACAGACAGAAATGGCAGCCAGAGAGAGGAGTGACAACATGTAAGAGAAACAACCCTGCAGACACCGAGGTCAGTGAAGAAGGAGGGGGAGGAGGTGCTCCAGGTGCCAGAGCAGCAATTCCCCTGCAGCCCGTGGGGAAGACCATGGTGAGGCAGGCTGTCCCCCTGCAGCCCATGGAGGTCCACAGTGCAGCAGATATCCTGCTGGAGCAGATGGATGCCCGAAGGAGGCTGTGACCCTGTGGGAAGCCTGTGCTAAGCAGGCTCCTGGCAGGACCTGTGGATCTGTGGAGAGAGGAGCCCACAGAGCAGGTTATCTGGCAGGACTTGTGACAGCGTGGGGGACCCACGCTGGAGCAGTTTGCTCTTGAAGGACTGCACGCCGTGGAAGGGACCCATGCTGGAGCAGTTCATGAAGAACTGCAGCCTGTGGGAAGGACCCACTTTGGAGAAGTTCATGGAAGACTGTCTCCCGTGGCAGGGACCCCATGCTGGAGCAGGGGATGAGTGTGATGAGTCCTGTGCCTGAGGAGGGTGAAGTGGCAGAAACAGCGTGTGATGAACTGACTGTAACCCCCATTCCCCGTCCCCCTGCGCCGCTGGGTGGTATAGGTAGAGAATCTGGGACTGAAGTTGTGCCCGGGAAGAAGGGAGGGGTGGAGGGAAGGTGTTGTGAGATTTGATTTTACTTCTCATTACCCTACTCTGGTTGATTGGCAATAAATTAAGTCAACTTTCCCCAAGTTGAGACTGTTTTGCCCGTGACGGTAATTGGTTAAGTGATCTCTCCCTGTCCTTATCTCAACCCCGAAGCCCTTTGTTATATATTCTCTCCCCTGTCCAGCTGAAGGGGGAGTGATAGAACAGCTTTGGTGGGCACCTGGCATCCAGCCAGGGTCAACCCATCGCAACATGTATCTTTAGACAAGTCCTCAGTGCCCTGCCTCACCTACTAATGAATCCCATGGAAGTAGGTTCCAGAGGAGATGGACAAGAACAAGGTTCTCGTAAAACTTGCAGAAAACTACAGGGAGTGACTGACCACAGCTATTATAAAGAATCAAAGGAGACTGGAGGATGGCCTTTGTTCTGGATGGCCTTTGCTCTAGATAAACATCTAGAATAGAATAGCATTATATAGACTCTTTCCATTGGAAGGGACCTGCACCAATCATCTAGACCAACTGCCTGACCAATTCAGGGTTGACCAAAAGTTAAAGCATGTTATTAAGGGCATTGTCTAAATACCTCTTAAACACTGACAGTCATGGAGCATCGGCCACCTCTCTAAGAAGATTGTTGCAGTGTTTGACCACCCTCTCAGTAAAGAAATGCTTCCTAATGGCCAGTCAAAACCTCCCCTGATGCAGCTTTGAACCATTCCCGTGCGTCCTATCACTGGATACTAGGGGGAAGAGATTGGCACCTGCCGCTCCACTTCTCCAGCTCAGGAAGCTGCAGAGAGCAATCAGCCTCCTTTTCTCTAAACTAGGCAAGTCCTTAGCTGCTCCTCATAGGACATTCCTTCCAGACCTTTCACCAGCCTTCCTCTGGACACATTCAAGGACCTTCACAGCCTTCTTAAATTGTGGGGCCCAGAACTGCACACAATACTCAAGGTGAGGCTGCGCCAATGCTGAATACAGGGAGATAACCACCTTTCTTGACCAGCTGGTTATATTGTGTTTCGTGCACCCCAGGATGCCCTCTTGGCTGCCAGGGTGCACTGCTAAGTCATATTGCGCCTGCTGTCAAACAGCGCCCCCAGATCCCTTTCTGCAGGGCTGGTGCCTAGCCGCTCGTCTCCCAATTTATATTTGTGCGCAGTGTTACTCTGTCCTGGATGCAGACTCCAGCATTTTGACTTGTTAAACTCCATCCCTTTAACCATAGACCAATGCTCCAGTCTATCTAGATCCCTCTGCAAGGCCTCTTGTCCCTCAAGAGAATCAATAGTACCTCCCAGTTTGGTACCATGAGCTAACTTGCTAAAGGTGCATTCAACTCCTGCATCCAGATTGTTGATAAATATATTGAACAGGACTGGCCCTAGAATTGAACCCTGAGGAACACCGCTGATGACCAGTCACCAGCCAGAGGTAACCCCATTCACTACAATGCTTTGAGCTCTGCCTTTCCACCAGTTCTTCACCCAGCATACCATGAACCCACTCATCTCACAGTTGGACAACTTGTCCAGAAGGGTGCTGTGAGGGACAGCATCAAAAGCCTTACAGAAAAACCTACATCTATCACCTTCCCTTCAACCACGAGGTGGGAGACCTTGGATGTCAAATTACTTAGGCAGGACTTTCCCTTTGTGAACCCATGTTGACTGTGCCTGATGATTACATTATTCTTTAAATGCCTTTCAATAGTACTCTTTATAATCTCCTCCACGGTTTTTCAAGGAACTGAGGTTAGACCAACAGGTCTGTAGTTTCCTGGGTCTTTCCTCATGCCCTTTTTGTAGATTGCAGTAACACTGGGTAGCTTCCAGTCAGCAGGGACCTCCCTAGACTCCTAGGCTTTAGTAGATGATCGAGAGGGGTCCTGCCATAACATATGCTAGTTCCTTCAGTACTCTGGGATGAAAGTATTAGGGGTTTTTGTTAAAGGATCTGTATTAGCTGAGCAGATCAGCCATTCAGCCATTTGTATCAGCTGAATGAATCAACCCGTTATTATCAGCTGAGTGTATCAACCCAATGTGTAACTGTTCATCCCTGAGTTAGTCAAAAGAGTGTAAATGTTTTCCTGTGAGCATATTATACACACCAGTAGTGAAATTCATGTTTCATGTGAGTCAACTATATATCACAATTGCTACATATTTGTAAGTGTAATTTGTACTTATACTGTGGTTTAAGTGCATTGCTGTATCTCCCTGCTAAATTAGTATGCCATGTAGTTTCAAATAAATTCAAACGTGTGGAATATCTGAAAAAAAACTGAAGACTACTAACTGCAACGCACTGTATGCCCTGTTCGGTCCCTCCTTTCCTGAGTAACATCACTGGGACATTTAGGTAGATAGTATTTCTGATCTTCTGCTCTGCATAATAACTCAAGCATCACAGTCTATCCCTTAGCTCAGCAGCTACAACTGAATTATCCATGGGAAACCATTAATTTTCAAAATGCTTTACTACTTATCTCATCAGGACTAGGACTTTAAATTAATTCTTTCTTTGTCACAGGAAATTTTCTTGTCGTCTTCTTGCATAAATTTGTTTGCAGGCCTAGCAGTTTCTGGTTTTCCTTGGTATTGGATCCAAGTTCTAATTTTTGGGAAGCCATTTTGCGAGTTATTCATTGTCTATAATGTAATTTTCTCAACATCAGCTTGGTTTGATTTTTCTTGGGTAATTAACAGGTAAACAGTATGAGTGTGGAAGTAGAAAACTACAATACCCACCTGTTACCAGCCGCCTTCTGTATGTATACTTAAGAGCCAGTCTTATTTATGTCCCATTTAACTGGATCCTTTTCCATTGATCTTCTGGGTATGTTGCAAGACCAAAGGCTAGCTTCATAGGATGTATTGAATATGCAGTTGGGAGACTATGGAATTTCATTACTAGTATAGAAATATGTTCTGTATATATTCATATACGAGCGCTGTAAGTTCCCAACAGAGTTCAATGGACTTAAAAGCATGTATTTGTCCTTCTTCTGGTTTCCATGTTGTCACAGAGTACAAATAATGCATTCTTTCAATTTACAGGTGAACTCTGCCCCCCCCCAACAATTTCATTTATTTTTCTGTCCTTGGTGCCAAAAAGGCTCAGATTGTCTAGAGTTATTATAAGATGTTTTAATTTCATGCTACCATAAAATGCCTTTTATAATTTTGTTCTGGCATACAAGGAATATCACAATATTAAAATTTTAAAATCTGTTAATTCAAATGGGTTTATAGGAATGTTACCATTTCTGAGTCTCATTAAAAAAATTATAAAATTAATCTAATCACAAGAAATTCACAGTAGTATCTAATTTTGAGCTTACTGCAATCTTTGACAAGAAAAAGAGTCATTAGAAAGACATAGGTTCAAATATTGTTTAATTTTATTGATATATTTCTGCAAGAATGTCAAAATTCTTTAAACCAATGAAAGGTTACTTCTGCAGAGGAATGGACAAATCAAACAGGCATTCTAGTGGCAGAAGGCATCCTGGTCATCCAACTCCTTTGTCTTTTTTCCTATCTTGCCTTTCTCCCATGAGGAAGAGTCACTTAAGTGGTAGCCCTTGGTTCTTTTCCTACTGATATGGGTGGTATAATTCCCTTTCTCTTCATTGGTGAAAGACTAGAGCTTTTACATGTTGTTAGGGTCAAGCAGAATAAATAGCCAGCAGAAATAAAAAAATATTTTTTTAGGTGAGAGTGAAATGCTTCTTTGCACAGTTGACCTGGTTTGTTCTACACATCTTCCCAGAAGACTTAAGACTCCTTCACCCTCACTTCCCTGACAAAGGTCGGTGTGAAGCTTAGCTGAGAACTTAGATGAAAGGGGAAATGAAAACAGTAGGGTGCCGACTTTATTTCTGGATACTGGAATAGTAAGACAGACACCAGAATATGGTGGGCTGACCCAGTCCCCAACACATCAAAAAGGGTGCTGTAATATGAATAAGGTCCTGGGAAGTACTGCAAAAATTCATAGACCTAGACTGGTGTTATGGGTTTGTGTGGCGCGGTTTTCCTTGGTGGGAGGGGAGGGGGGCTGCAGAGGCGGCCCCTTTAAGAAGTTGCTGGAAGAATTCGCTGCCCCAAAATGCCAGATCCGCACGCCAAAATGTCGGACCCGCCTCTAGGCGGGGAGTGACGGTGGTAACGCCTCTGGGTAAACATATTTAAGAAGGGGAACCGGTAGTGTGGGGGTTGGGAAACCTGAGAGGAACATCGCTGCCGA
>VYZV01002892.1:75161-87922 GCA_013401275.1 Pandion haliaetus | reverse complement strand
CTCCCATCCCCGATTCCCTGTGCCGCCGGGGGGAGGAGGTAGAAAGCATCGGCAGTTGAACTGAGCCGGGAAGGCGGGAGGGGTGGGGGAGGTTTGTTCTGATGTTTAGTTTCCCTTCCTAATACCCTTGTGTTTTGTTTTTGTTTTGATTTGTAGTAAATTAAATTGATTTTGTTTTTTCCCCAAGTTGAGCCTGTCTTTTGCCCATGACCATAAGTGGGGAGTGACCCCTCCCAGTCCTTGTCTCGACCCATGAGCCTGCCTTTGTATTTTCTCCTCATCCCAACATGGCCAGGCGAGGGGGTGGGGAGTGAGTGAGTGGCTTCGTGGTGCTTTGTTACCGACTGAGCTGACCTGAAACCACGACAACTGGTCTCTCCAGAGGTGAGAAAAACTTAAGGAATACAACTGTTTTTATTTTTCTTATAATTATACGGGAACAGTATGATTAGAACCTCCCCACTAGAGAAATGCTTGTAGCCATGCTGCAGCTCCATGGCAGTGGCAGGCAGACACTCATAGAGACAACTCCTGCATTGCTTCTGAGGCTAGTTCCTATGAATCCCTTAAACCTAGTTTCTAGAGAAGGATGGCGGTGATAAAGATGCCAACTGGTTATACTGAATGACATATACTGTTTCAGCTTATGCCATTGGCTTGAATGGGTTCAAGGCAGGCCATCTGCACAAAAACAAATGTTGTTCATGGTGAGCATGTGTATCCAGCATGTGTCACTCCTATACTGCCTAAAGGACTGGCAGAACCAAGGGCTGACTGACTCACTTTTGGTAAATGAAGGAAATAAAAATTACATGAAATATGAAGAGATTAAAAACCTAGGAAGATTAATTTACCTCACTAAAAAGAAGTGCAGTGCCATGGATTTCAGTATACTAAGTTGAATGATGACTTATTAGCTTAGAACACAAGCTTAGGTATTTTGCTTATCATGGAATCATAGAATCATTTAGGTTGGAAAAGACCTCCTTTAAGATCATCAAGTCCAACTATCAACCATGCCCACTAAACCATGTCATGAAGTGCCTCGTCTACATGCTTTTTGAATACCTCCAGGGATGATGACTCCACCACTTCCCTGGGCCTGTTCCAATGCCTAAAAACCCTTTCAGTAAAGAAATTTTTCCTCATATCCAATCTAAACCTCCCCTGCTGCAACTCGAGTCCATTTCCTCTCGTTCTATCACCAGCCACCTCACTACAACCTCCTTTCAGGTAGTTGTGGAGAGCCATAAGGTCTCCCTTCAGCCTCCTTTTCTCCAGGCTAAACAACCCCAGTTCCCTGAGCCGCTCCTCATAAGACTTGTGCTCCAGGCCCCTCACCGGCTTCGTTGCCCTTCTCTGGACACGCTTCAGCACCTCAATGTCCTTCCTGTAGTGAGGGGCCCAAAACCGAACACAGTACTCAAGGTGCGGCCTCAACAGTGCCAAGTATAAAGGCACAATCACTTCCCTAGCGCTGCTGGCCACATTATTTCTGATACAGGCCAGGATGCTCTTGGCCTTCTTGGCCACCTGGGCACACTGCTGGCTCATATTTAGCCGGCTGTCAATCAGCACCCCCAGGTCTTCTTCCACTGGGCAGCTTTCCAGCCACTCTTCCCCAAGCCTGTAGCATTGCATGGGGTTGTTGTGATCAAAGTGCAGGACCTGGCAATTGTCCTTATTAAACCTCATACAATTGGCCTCGGCCCAACGGTCCAGTCTGTCCAGATCCCTCTGTAGAGCCTTCCTACCCTCCAGCAGATCAACCCTCCCTCCCAACCTGGTGTCATCTGCAAACTTGCTGAGGGTGCACTCAACCCCCTCATCCAGATCATTGCTGAGGATATTAGAGAACCAGCCCCAGTACCAAGCCCTGGGGAACACCACTTGTGACCCGCCACCAACTGGATTTAACTCCATTCACCACAACCCTCTGGGCTCGTCCATCCAGCCATTTTTTTACCCAGTGAAGAGTAGACTTGTCTAAGCCATGTGCCGCCAGCTTCTCGAGGAGTATGCTGTGAGAGCCAGTGTCAAAGGCCTTACTGAAGTCCAGGTAGACAACACCCACGGCCTTCCCCTCATCCACTAGGCGGGTCACCTGGTCATAGAAGGAGATGAGGTTGGTCAAGCAGGACCAGCCTTTCATGAACCCATGCTGGCTGAGTCTGATCCCCTGGTTGTCATGCAGCTGCCGTGTGAGCCCACTCAAGATAAGCCGCTCCATAACCTTCCCTGGTACAGAGGTCAGGCTGACAGGCCTGTAGTTCCCCGGATCCTCCCTCTGACCCTTCTTGTAAATGGGCATCACATTGGCAAGCCATTATGATCTCGAATGTAGAGGATAATGAGTTTACAAGATGGCTTGTATCCTGTAGCAGGTTCATGGTGTGTGGAAGACATTGGGATTAAACGTCTGAAACTAACATCATAGTTCACATCGAGAAAAAAGAAAAGTACATCCATCTGAGTCAATTTCAAGTCCCTGCCTTCAAGGAATAGGTCATTGGCATCCCTCCCTGTGGCATGCTGGTGCTTGATAAATTAAATGAGGAATAGTCTGAGGACAATTTCCATCAGCTGGAATGGAAACTTGTTTTGTTCCTGTGTATTGTTTGCTTGCTTATGCTGATGCTGTTTCTCCTGCCTGCCTCTTCTGAAAGTTTATTCCTATTTTCCTTTCCCTTATGTCAGTTCCAGGTGCTGTTGGCTAAGGCTGAACTGAACAGCCTTATCAAAACACCAGTACCTTGCTTGCACATCAGCTAAATGCCATCTTGGTGCATGATCATCTGTGGCTGGGAGGAGAAATGCAGATTCTTTTCTCTTTGCTTTAAAATCATCATTTCACAGCACACTTCTGCTTTTCTTTCTCTTTTGGCCTCTACCTTTTGCACTATACTTAAAGCACAAAAATTATTGTGGGTACTGCTTTGTTTCTTTCCCTGACTGCTAATTTCTTCCTTTCTCAGACCAGAAGCAGACATCTGAAATGAAATGGTGAACTGTGAAAACATTTTTTACTAAAGCTGAGAGGTTTTTCTGCATTTGGTGACCTTAGGCTGTAGCAATCTCAAATACTAAATAATTGATTCTGGATGTTACTAAAGGCAGAAGAAAGCAGCTTCTCAAATGTAGCATCTTCAAAAGAAACTAGATTCACAGAGGTCATCTCTAATTCTGCTGTGATTACCTCAAACTGATCACCATATTACTGCTATAGTTCCCTCTAACACAGTAAAAAGAAGAAAAAAAACCCATCTTATTCAGTGGCTCCAAAAAAGACACAGAGGAAACTTTGGGTTCCAAAACAAATTCCCTAAAAATACGTGTGGTGTTCACAGATACTATTTTAAAATTGTGCCAAAGGTTTGAACTAGAAAACAAAAAATAACTTTTTTATTATTTAATCTTTTATCTCATCACTTTATGAAAATGAGAAATATTTAATCTGTAAAAATATTTTAATTAAAAATCTGGAAATTATATGACAGTTGTATCAAGCCATTTGAAAATTCTCTTCCAGATTTAAAGGAAACATTATTATGCTGATGCTTATTACATAGATGTTCAGACAGCTTTTTGTGTGTTTTTGACAAAAGTCCTTTATCTAAACATCAAAACAAATCCATTCCCAAGAGTTACCCAAGTCAGTATGACCTTAGGTTTTGTTTCTTAAGAACTTCCATTTCCACTTCTTTAATTACAAGATTAACTCATTTTAAAAATCTGCTTCTTAGATAATAGGGAATTGCATGTGTTTAAAGTATACAGTTATTATTGTCAGTAATGTAGTTCAGGAGTAGTACGTACTTATACAGGGAAGCCGAGAATGATCATATTAAATTAATATATTTTTCACTTGATTATTCTTCTGTGTTTGTCATATAAATTGGAAGGAGGAAAATAATTTTCTCTGTTGGAGCATAAAACAAATTAGACATAATAGCACATAAAAAGCAAACCATAATCACCCTCTTGAAAATGAATGTATTTTACAGGATATGTAGCCATTAAGACAGTCACAACATTTTAAACCTACTCCAGTTCAACACATCCGCAAACTATTCACTTTCTGATGGCAGTATTCTGTGAAGCTGGCACTGATAATTAAATAAATTGTATGGTGGAAATCCTAAACTCATCTTGCAGGGCAATGTGCCAGATTTTTCTTCCTTTGTCTTCAGTATTTCACGGAACAGTTTTTATTCACTCTGTAGTCTTTTAATGGCATTTCTTTCAGAGACTGGGAACATTTTTAATTTTTGTTCTGAACACAATATTAAGAGATGAACTTAGGAGTAGTCCATGGACTAGGTGGGCATTACACCGTAGTTTACGCTGACCAAAAGTACTGGGTGGCAAAGCTGAGAGTAACCATTATAAGCTGCTATGGTTGAATGCCAAGGAAACCATTGCTTCATACCATACTTCCAGAAATATTCATTCTGTTAGATCAATCCACAGAAAAATATTTGAAAGCCTTTCCCTAACAATTTCTTACAGGCTTCCAGCTTCATTTAAGCAGTTTAAAGGCAAAAGTCTTTTTTCTTTCCCCCATTCACCTTACGGTACCAAAGGGCACACTTTCACATCATCTCTAGACATATCAGGATAGCTCTTAACCACCGCAAATGACTTCTCATTCAGCTGATGACACGCTGGGAGCACATAAGAGATTTCTATTACTGATCATTGTGCAAAAGCAAAGATAAGGTTCTGCTTCTGGAAAGACCATGGTCAGCTTTAGGCCCTGGAGCTCCCAGATTCATTTTCACTTCTTAAGCCTGTGCCCAAGTGACTTGCAAAATAAGTGATGTTAGTAACCATGCCTCCAAGAGTCAAAATGAGCACCACTGGAATTTTTCCACTTGAAGTCAGAAGAGCCAGATTGCACTGCAAGTGATCAGATACGAAGTGTTAGAATAAAACTCTTACATTTTAGAGTGACTGTGCTTATGGTTTTCGTGTCTGAAAATCCCTGGATTTTTAAGAGCTTTAAGTACTGTACATTGACTTCAGTGGAATCTGTATTCAACTCTGGGGACATTAGTCTCTACACCCAACACTCCTAGTGACTGAGTGGAGGATTCCTGCAAGAGAAGGTCCACCTAAAGTCAGGAAGGAAGAGGGAGAAACAGCCAGATAAAAAGGTGGCTAATCTATGACAGGGTGTGTATGTTACCATGAAGAAGCTACACTCACACACAAGATAAAAAAAAAAGAAAATAGTCACCCTGGAGCAGAGAAAACATGATCTATGCATAGTAAAGGACCAGGAAATTGAAATTGAAATAGAAATCCTTAGTCAAATGCTCTAGTCTCAGCACATTGGGAGTAGGATACCAGCAAAGAAGGGCTCCAAAATCCATCTGATATTATGGTTAACAAGTATTTGTCATGTTATTTAGTTTAAAGGTGATCACCTGCATATAAAGAGACATGACAGAATTTCTGCTGGTGGTACAGATGGATCAGACTCTCTATATGGTATTCTGGTAATCTCCTTATCCAATGAGAGATACAGAGAAATTCTTCAAGTCTGAATTAAAAGGAAATTCAGAAATATGAAGGTAAAGTGCTTTCTGTCTTTCTCAATCTCAACTAAGGAAAACTTTATTTGATAAAGAAGATTTTTTTTTCTCTAACAAAGGAGCTGGAACTGCCAGGGTTTTTTTATTTCCTGACAAATTTACAGTGAAATGTCAAGGCAAAATCAACCTTTTCCAGGAGGTAAAATCCACAGGTCATCTTGAAGAAAAGATTAAAGATGACAATGTAAAACTCACTGACAACTTTGACTCAAGCCTCAGTAATGACTGACTGTGAAATTTTTCCTCTTCTGATGTTATTTAATCACTGAGGTGTAAGCTGAATGCTTTTGAATAAAAGGTTTCACTTCTTTTCGTTACTAGGATGAACATTAAAGGTATAGAAATGTTTAAATGCACTTGGTGATGGGTGCTGAAAGAATGTAATTTAAGACAAGTAACCTGTAGACTACACATTGTCAATTGTTTTACACAGTGGCATGTGCCTGAGTACTGGCTCACAAAGTCCAAAGGTTGGCTCAGCCAGTAGGACCTTGGTGTGACCCTCTGCCAAGCACCCCAGGGCCTCTAGGATGGTCCAAAAACTGGTCAATCATCTCCTGCAGGATGTCCCCTGGGGAATGCCTGAGTGCTGCTACTCAGCCTCATTGAAACCAGTGGAAATTTGGTCACAAAGATCAATGCAGTCACAGTTTCAGCCTTCTTTGTGGTAGAAAAATGGCTTGTGAGCACAGCTATTGCTCGAATAACGTTTCTTGAAGATGTTATGTGAGCAATTCTCAGAAGGAACAAGACTGATAAAACTGGCAGTGAATATGTCATTGCAAAACAGAAAGAATATTTCCTCTGATATATTTCCTCATTAAGAATTATTTGCCTACTTTTGATAAATCAATGCTTATAATTTTCTACATTCGCTTGGCCACAAATTTTTATTTTATTCCACTTCCTTATTTTGTTTCTTCCTTTGTTTGATCAGCCTAAAACATGTTATCCAAGGGTTGCCTTTGTTTAACTATTTTAATCAACTATTGCAGGTAGCGTCCATAACACCACTTAGTCTTCTGCAAAGAAAGCTCAACTGTAGCCCAGTCCTCACACTGCGCTTAAGTACCAATAGGGGACAATGTTTTACAACATGTTTTCTACTTAATTCTCTTCTGTATTTTCTACTTTCTCTTGTTTCTGGTTTTCAGTTTGACAAAGGAGACGTTCAGGAGATGGAGTCCTACTCCTGAGCCCCAGCACTCCTTGCCTGCACCATGGAACCAGGCACATAGGCTTTGGTTTCCTAGCACAGCAGCAACACACTGTGATTTCTGCTTTGCTTTCAGAAGTGGCGTGTTTGAAGTGGTTATTCATTTAGAGTTGTATTAACTTTGAAATCCTCATACAGCTCGAAATACCAAGTTTTCTTTATAGCTGCACGTGGATTTTTTTGCTGTCAGCTTAGTTCCTCAGTTCGTTTAGAAAGACTGCTGCAATAGCATAATTAACTTGCATTTCCTGAAAAAAAAAAAATCCAACCTTCAATAAATTAGGAAGGAAATGGCCCTAGACTCCCTGTATGCTCAGCAGAGAGGCAGTCACCTCCAGCCACACTTCAATATCAATCCTAAAATCTGGCAGAGCTTGACTAGAAAAGCATTGTTAGACCACTCTCCCAAATAAGGTGGTAAAAATTCAGAATAGCAATGCTAGACAACAGTAAAACAAGATTTTTAAAATTATACCTGCAACCCAGGAAGAAAGGTTAAAAAAATCTTCCCAACTGACAACTGGTAATGCCAGATAGAGGAAAGCAAGTTTAGTTTTCAGAATAGGCTTGCCTCTAGACAAAAGAAGATAAAGAAAGCACGATTTTTGCATCATAAGAATACTAAACATTTGTAAAAAAAAGTTATTCCAAGTCAAGCCTAGACAGTCTAGGAAAGTCAACCCTGTAAAATTTTGAGCTGTCTTTCTTCAAAGTCTATCGTTATTACTGTCCTGAGCTCCAGCTAAATGCCTTGCATTTCAAAAATGAAGAAGATGGCGGTAAGTGTATGACAACATTTCTATTGGCCTGCCTGAGCACACTATGTAGGCTTCACACTCTTTATGCCAGCTGCAGAAATCTAGGCAACGCTCAATCCATTACAAACAACTCCAGGACAAAGCCACATTTTAACGAATATCGAAAGGCAGAATATGACAGTATAAACACTTTGTGTAGTCTGCACAACAGTATTTTTCACTAAAGCCTGTGTGATCAAATCACAGTCTAACAATATATAGTAATGTGTGCCAGTTTATTAGCTGGCACACATCAACAGAGCCCCACTGACTTCAGTACACTGACACAAGTTCCATTTGCAGACAAGCATCAGAAAAATAACCAACACATTCTCTCTAAGCATGAGAGACATTTGAAAACAGCATGTAATATTACCCTGGTTATCCTGTATGTCATACAGGGAATAAAAGCACAGCTTTGCAGAAGAGGGATGACGCTGCCTGTCAGAAGTGGCTAGTGCTCAGTGTTGGTTCAGCACCAGGAGCCAACCCACAATGAGAACAATCAGCCATTGGAATAATCTCCCCAGGAAAGTGGTGGATTCCCCAACATTGGGCACTTCTAAGATTTGGTTGGACAGGGTGCTGGGCCATCTTGTCTAGACTGCGCTTTTGCCAAAAAAGGTTGGACCAGATGATCCTTGAGGTCCCTTCCAACCTCGCATTCTATGATTCTATGACCCTTCCTTATGGAGGAGTCTGTAAGCAGAGGCATGGTCCCGGAGACCCACATGCAGAGAGAGTGTACATGTCTGCATGCACCTCAAGAGTGGTGCACAGGAACAGGCATACCATAGGCTTATTTCGTGAGCAGAGCTCTGGCTTCAGATTGCCACAGCACGTCAGATCAGAAGTCCCAGTTTCACTGAAAGAGAAATAAAGTTGAATAAAAAGGCAGCTTTACTACTGCCATCAGTGGAGTTTTATTTCACACAGAATTTTGTCACACTCTTGCCAAAACAAGTGTGTACTCACAGTTACAACTGCCTTACCAGCACCCCTGCTTATAATTTCCCTCTCTGTCTTTTGTAAATATAGGTAAACAAGGGTCCTACCAGGGACGCCTGATATAGAAATGCCTGGAGCAAGAATTTCTAGAACATTTACACTGTCTGTAACAGACAGCTCAAAGGTTCCCCCACACCCAAACTCATTTTACAGGTATCTCATCCCTTCAACAGCTAGATTAAAAGGAGGTGGGTAGGAAAACATAACATCGGTTTCAGAAGTCCAAATGCAGTTTTTGAGTTGCTTCCTTCTGGATATGCAGCTGCCCATACCTGCATGCAGTCTGGTCCCACACAGATTAACCTTCAGCCAAATTGCTTCTGTATTTCCGATATGACTCTGCTTTTAGAAAAGCACCAGCAGTCATAATAGTGCTGTTGGACAGTGTTCACCTAACTCAGAAAATAGCCAGACTCCCATTCTGTGCACGTATAGCTAGATTAGATAGAAAGATACACTGGGGATATGATATACTGAGATCTGACTTCTCCATTTTTTCTTGCAGCTGGAGCAAGAACACACATAAAACTTTACGTTGTAATAGAAAAATAAATAGGGTCACTGTCATTTAAAGTAATAGAGGTTTATTTTATTTGTTTTTTCTTTTTAAATCAACCTTAAGATAACCTGATAAACTAACTTCTACAAAGTTATTTGCTAAGACATAAACACCTGGAAATGGCAGGGTATTCTTTAGCTGAACAGCTATGCAAGATGGTAAAAAGCTGGTGCAATCTCCAGAGAAAATATTTGGTTGGTGTTTGTATTGTTTTGTTCTATTCCATAATCCCAAATAATAACTTTAGGCTAAATTGTTTTTAAATATATATACCTAGCAACATAAGAACCCAAAGTATAAGAATGTTCTTGTTATAATTTGCAAATACTTACATTGCCTTCTGAGTTATAGTATCATGCATATTTTATTGGGTCTCTTGCATTATTTTGAGACAACTGTTTAACAAAGTGTCTTCACAGAAGACAGTTTACCTGTTTATTATTTTATTGCTTTGATTTCAGGAGCAAAAGCAAAGACAGAAAACTGTGGGCTTGAGGAGGGGTGGGGGCGGTGTGAACAGTACATGTTACTTTGAGGGAGTCCAAAGTCACATAAGTAGACAACATCTTACTTTTCTGAATTACAAAACTCCAGGTTCAGATTCTTTGTCTGAATTTAGCTTTTGTTTCCCTTGTAGCAAATAGTGCTGATCTTTTCCTACAGTGGGGGAAAATATAGGGATCTTGAATATGAATCCAACCTTTGCAGCATATAATTGTTTGTTGAAATAATTAACCTGGGTCTGTGATTCTTCTCTACAGCTTCTATCTTTCTGAGTAGTTTGACTTTACAGAAACTGTCCATCTGAGGAAAGGTGGCTAGATTTTCTCCCTTGCTTGCATTCCATGCCTAATGCCTGGATATATCATAGGAACAGGAGGATTAAGGCACACTTAGTGCTGTCCTTTAACTCCCCAGTTCCTTCAAAACCATGAATATGTCTACATTTTTATTTCCTTGCCATATTTTCTTCGGTTTTTAGACGTATACTTCATGGCTGTTTTCTGAATCGCTTGTTCTGATATTCTAACACAAGTTTAAAGCTGGATAATTTAGGGGATTTGAGGGTGGGGGTTTTTTTAGGTTTTTTTATTGTGTTTTTTCCTGTGCTGCTGCAAATTACATTGAATTGAGGTAAAAATCAAACACACTTCTACAGAGGGCTGATTAAGCTCATTTTAAAATCTACATAACGTGACAGCTACTGTTCCTGTA
The DNA here is from genome assembly GCA_013401275.1 of Pandion haliaetus. Lineage (NCBI taxonomy): Eukaryota > Metazoa > Chordata > Aves > Accipitriformes > Pandionidae > Pandion > Pandion haliaetus. Next base: position 77,530 of record VYZV01002892.1, on the reverse strand, counting down.
TAGAGAAAAGATACTCCCTGCTTGTGTCACCTTATTATAGCTACTGTGTAATAGCTTCCTCACATACCATAAGCATAAAAGACTTTGTGCACCAGCTAAATCTTTTTATGTCAATGACATAATGTGGGTAGAGTGTTGTTCCATCTGTTCAAGACAAAAATGTACATGCACTGAGCATATTCACATTTATTTGTGTCTATGCAACAACCTCTTTCAGTTAAGCGCAGTACACAAAAGAACAAGAACATGCAAAGGTAACAGATACTGGAATAAGTTTCAAAATACAAAGGCAATAGATGCTTTACACGCTATCTACATTAAGTATTACAAAGGAGATTTTCAAGCCTCAAAATTTCTTTTAAGATCTAAGGAATACCACAACTTTTGGCTTGGGCACTGATGTCAGAATTCAGCCAGGATTTACTCTGATTAAATTCAGGAAGTCTTGCTGGATTTAAAGGAACCTTTTTCCACATGACAGTAATAGACCTTTAAATATATTTTTTAAAAAAAATTAATGTTAGGAACAGCCAGCATTTGGGATCAACTTAGCTTGAACATGTCTACAGAAACAGCTAATCATCATAAGCCCTAGAGAGAAAACTGGGAAATCTAGGCATGCTAAAGCATGGAAATACAAGGATGTTTTGAATGTACAGATAGATCTTCCTTAAACCGAAAACTCAGAGACAGAGACTTTCTTATAACAAAGAACAAAGATACGTCTTTGGGAACACAGATCTGTAAATAAAGAATGAACAGAACAAAGAAAAAATGTGGGGGGTAAAACAACTGATAAGCTTTTCCTAGAATACTAACAAGTTTTTTGAAATAAGTCTTGGATAACATGTTGCAGCAAAAATTTTGGGCCATGGGGCCTGGACAAGGTCAGTTCCCAGGGGAAGCCTGTCCCTTCACCAGTGACCCAGTGCCTGGTGTGGAGCTGAGAGCCCTGGAAGAAGAAATGCCTGTCCGCAATAGTGCAATTACACAAACAAAGCTGATTCCTTTTAAATAAGACCCAAATTCTGTATAACTGTTTTCTCTTTCATGATTGAAGACAACCTGGTAGGTCAGGGTTTTTTTTTTCCTTGACATGGCATGGCAATTAGGAGGAACACAGCCTTCCTTTCTTTATGCTACTATAACCAGTTGTACTTGACCTCCTATGTCTTAAACGAGAAAAAAAATAAAAATACAAAACATCGAGGGTTATGTAAGGTTTTCGGTAATTCTTTGCTTAATATGAGAGTAACAGGGAAAGGAATTTAAGCTAATGTGGGTGATACACAGGAACCTCTCCTACTGCTTTTGATTCTGGGAATGTGGAGGGAATAGGGCTGAGAGGATGGTTGGGGCCTGGAGCTGGGGACATGCAAGGAGAACCTGAGGGAGCTGTGCAGTTCAGACTGGGGAAGAGAGGGTAAACGGGAGAAGTTATTTCTGTTTCCAACTACCTGTTGGCAGATTACAAAGAAAGTGGAGGTACATGAAGGCAGAACAAAATGCAACAGACACAAGATGAGATACAGGAAATCCCACTAGACCTAAAGAAAAATATTTTTAGTGTGAGGGTTGTCAAACACTGGAGCAATTTGCTCAGAGAGGCTGGGAATCTCAACCCTTGGAGGTATGCAGAACTCAAATGGACACAGCCCTGAGCACCCTGCTGTATCTGGACCTGCTTTCAGACAACATCCAGGGGTCCTGTCCACTACTGCTGATCCTTTTTCCCATGTCTGAATGCATTCCATGATTCACCTGATTATATTTCATTTGGAATCTAAATCCCCTTCTTAATCCATGCCTGGATACTGTCCAATATCCGAATAGTTGATGACTAGTTGCTTCCAAGGCATGCTGCAGTAAGACCAAAGATGTGTCCAAAGCCTAAAAACCCCTCACAAGATGCAGTCTAGTCATTCATGGTCTCCTGTTATTGCACTAGCTGACCTTCTCAATCTGAAGGAAGTTTCAGGAACAACAGCAATAAAAATCATTATCAGAGTAACACTGTGTGATGCGTTAACCCTGGCTGGATGCCAGGTGCCCACCAAAGCCGTTCTATCACTCCCCTGTAATGGGTTTCTGTGGCGTGGTTTCCTTTGGTAGTGGGGGAGGGGGCTGCAGAGGTGGCTCCTTTAAGAAGCTGCTAGAAGCTCCCCTGGCACCAAAGAGTAGGACCCGCCTCTGGCCCAGGCCAACCCAGTCAGTGACGGTGGTAGCAAGTCTGAGAGAACAGATTTAAGAAGGGGAACTGGCAGTGTGGGGGCTGGAGGAACGTGAGAGGAACCCCTCTGCAGATACAGAGGTCAGTGAAGAAGGAGGGGGAGGAGGGGCGCCTGAGGAGGCTGATGGCCCTGCAGCCC